>VWZD01001207.1:0-87050 GCA_013396695.1 Sakesphorus luctuosus
TTCAAACACTGGGATCAACATTTCTATACTTGCATTAAGAACTTATCTGTCATAGAAACAGACTTAAGGAATTTTATTGAGAATACATAAAATTAAGACATGTTAAGTAAACTGTACAAAAAAAGTAGAATAGCAATAAATGAGGCAACTGTATCCATAAAAAAAGCAAAAAATTACAAATTCATACCAGTGAAATGTGCAGGTACCATGGTACATTCTGATTAAGACCTTGCATTCTGATAAAAAAAAAGAAACTAAAGCAAAAACAAGTGCAGTACTTATGTTCTAATGCCTGTGATCTGAATTTGAAAGCCATATGCCACAACACAAAAAATAACTGTATTACTTCCAATATCACAGAGGAGCCATGTTCAAGGATTAAGGAATTCCACCCATTTTAAAATTGTGAAAAGATACTATCCAGTAAACATTCGCCCATGTTTACGTGTTAGATTACATCAAAAATCCCCATAGTATTTTACAGAACCTGAGCTGGTTCTAAAGTCAATTTAGTTTAACTTATGTACAGACAAATAGTTCAGCCCAATAACAAAAAAGTGTTGCTAACCTTACAAATGTAGAGTTATCACTCACACTACTTGAATTTCAGAATATTACATTAGCCATGAAGGAAGGTTGTTGTGACCTCAGTTCTTTACCCCATTACCATTGGGTTAATACTAGTCCTTGGAAATGCCCTTTATTTTGCTTTCAGTTACTCAGTCAACCAACTACTCCAGGTGGCAAGGAACCTGCCAATGCTAATAAACACAACATGTAAATATTTTAATTCTTTAATGTATTTGTGTCAACAAA
The DNA here is from genome assembly GCA_013396695.1 of Sakesphorus luctuosus. Classification (NCBI taxonomy): domain Eukaryota; kingdom Metazoa; phylum Chordata; class Aves; order Passeriformes; family Thamnophilidae; genus Sakesphorus; species Sakesphorus luctuosus. Next base: position 817 of record VWZD01001207.1, read on the forward strand.
ACAAAGGAAGTTCATAAATACTTCCTTAAACTTAAAACCAGTTTCACTGCTAAACACCAAAAGTCCCCTTCCTTTTGAGAAGGCACCATACTATTTGTAAATGCAAAATGTTGATCTTCACCTTTTGGGTAATTACAGACCTTCAGCCTTCTTTTGATAACTGTCTAGAATTCTCCTCAAGTCTGCCAATAGATCTTCAGACATGAATTCTTCATAATGTCTCTCAATTTTCGCATTCTGTTCAGCAAGGTATTTCTAGAAAAGAGTAACAGAAGGTTTATTAGATCTATCATGGTCTCTCCTGTACTGATTCTGCTAAAACACTTTAAGCAGTTACTGCACAGGTTAAGTGATTTCAATTAAACACTTGTCTGAAAGACGTCTACTGGAAGCAGGTTAAGCCTGACAGGATGTAACCGCTGAAATTTAATGATCAATTCTGATTATTTATACCAAAGGTTTTATCAACAAGTTTAACTAGAATCTATGGACTCAGTGCAGCAGCTAAATAACTAATACTTTGTTGGAAACAGTAAGTTCTAACTTCCATGTGTTTGACTGCAGTTGCACATGTCCCTGGAGAGATTTAATTCTGAATATCAAATGTACAGATTTACTTACCCCTACAGATTCTACATGATCACCAATCAGTTCTAAAAGACGACTCAATTTATCCCCAGCTTTTCTGCTCTCTTCTGTTGTTGTTTGCACAACAACTTGGTATCTAAAAAGTAAAGATACTCAGAAAGTCATGTCTGTAATTATAATTATCAAATCTGATTTACTGTCATGTTTAGCCATACTTCTTCCTCTTAGTAGTAACTTGAACCAACTTAGATTTATGTATTAATACTTAGCATAGAAGAAGGAGGACTGTATTGTGCTAACTGGTAAGAAATAATGTACCTTAAAGTCAGAAGAATCTTTTCAAACTTTAAGGTATGAAATGTAGTTGTCACATAAGTTAGGAAACAAATTCATTTCCTTATTACAACCATATCTATGAGAAACATTACAGGTAAAACAGGAGTTGTGACAGAGCAGACAAATATTCTAGCAAAATACTGTTGAGGAGAAGCATCTTTCAGTTGTTAACTTGTGAAATTGCTACATATTGAGATGGATAAATGCTGAAACAATTTTATGTTAGCATTCAAGAGAATATCAGTCAAAACCAAAAGAAACTACACAAACATTGAAGTTATAGGTCTTACTGTCGTTGGACATCATGCAATTCATTTGTGGCTTCACTGAGACCTTCATTGACACCACTCTCAAGTAATTGTTTATGCTTCTTTAACAATTCCAGCTCATTTGCACATTTTTTCTCTTCCTCTTCTACCTCCTGTAATAAGGAAAGAGGAGAAAACATATGCATAGCTTGGGAATAAGGATTTTTTTCTCATTTCTATTACCCAATTACTTCCTGATGCTTGAATTCGGAATTCACAAATGTAACTCCAAGTTCAGAACGAAAAAAACCCGAAGGACATCCCTCCCAAACATGAAGTTTCAGGCATTTTCTAGATCATACTCCTCTCAGAATCAGCCTAACTTTCTCTTTATTCCTTTAACCACAATTAAAGGTCTGTATTGTGGCTGTCTTCCTTTCCTAGTTAGAGTGGCTGGGGCCAGCTTATTACTGTGTTGGTGTAACCAAAACTGTTTATTCTAAATCCTCTATGTAATTTCTAACAAACTGTAATAATGGATCATTTGCAGCAGCTGCCCAGGACACACCTGACCCCTCAGGCTACAAGCTGGGTGCTGGAGAACTCTGTGAGACAGGGTCCTCACACTAGTGACTCAGGTGTGTTAACTCCCCTCCGAGGAGGCATTAGCACCTTCACGCTCAGCCTGAGGGGTCATGTCTGCCAATGGGCCATCAAGGATTCCAAAAATACCCCATGACTCACAGAGTAAATCATACATTGTGAAACTCCTGGCCCTGGGGAACATACTGGGCTTTCCCATCTGAACCTAAGCATATATAATCTTGGGGTTTGGGGACTTCTGGTACCACTTCTTAGATCCAGAGTTGGACTAGAACCTCGACTGGACTGCAACTGCCACTCTCGACCAGACTGCCACCATCATCCTCACCAACAGGTTTTCCTTTCCTTTTACTTTGTACTCAGGGAGACCATGTGGTGCTCAGGACAGGGGCTAACAAGCACCACTCTGTTTGTTCCCCAGGGTGCTGGGTTGTACATCTGGATATTGTGGGTTTAAATCAATTTTTATTCTGTATCATTGTATTTATTGTAACCTTTTCATTAATTTTTAACTCTGACTTGTAATCTCTTTTTGAGAGAGGTTCGTTTCTCCTGCTGGTTTACCTGTAAACTCTCACACTTCCCTTCAAAGGTAATCTCCAAAAGCGTTATTTACATCCTCTAAATAGCTTAGAAGTGGCATATAATGAACAACTGTTTTTAGATTAAAAAACCAAAATGCCATTTGAGTTAGAAAATAGCTTTTCCCTTTTGAGTCTGAAAAAAAGAGTACGAATTCTAAGTAATCTTCTCTTCTAGGAGAATGACACTGTTGACACTGTATTTAATACAATTAAATCTACAAAACCATACAAGAATTTTGCCATCAACTCAGCATGCAGTTCTGGTAGATTCTGCAACAACATTCTTCAAAAATAATTTTAATACCTAAGTCTTATGGACAGCATTTTAAAAATCACATGACTATGTCTTATTAGAAACATCCAGTTGCAACTGTGTATTTTACGAGCTTACCTTTTGAGAAAATTATATGCAACAGTATAGATCAAAAGCTAAGTTTCAGGTGTTTTTGAAAACAGTAAGCTAAATTAATTGCCTTTAGCCACCTCAGTGGTTACGAGTCGTAAAATAGCTGTTTCATGGCTATAGGACAGAAGTTGGGGTTTACAAGAGCATATATGCTAAATACTCGCTTAGTTCATGCAGTGCTTTTCTCTAGGGCAGCACAGCCCCACCAAAGCCGTGCCGACAGAGAAGCTGGGAGGCACCGAAGCAGCCACTTAGTTGTTAACCGAGAAGGCTGTTTTGTTGCTAAATTCTAAGTGAGGAAAGGGATTCAGAACCACCTTTGTGCTGTGGAAGAAAGCGAAAGTGCAACAGTTTCAGATCATGAAAACATTTCTGGTCAATCAATATATTCCTTAGTTTTTAAGGAAACTAATCAAACATGTTTACTAAAACCTGTCAATGTATTTATTCTATACAAAGTCATTAAGCAAGGCAGATTCTGTTAATGCTAAAATCTTCTCCAAGCACGTGCTCTGAGACATCCTGAGGTCAGCAGATGATTGCTGCTGTTGTTTTTTCCTGGATGTAGTACTTAATGATTTATGGGATCTGCTAAAGTACAATGCCAGATTCTCTTACAAGACAGTGAAAACTGACTCACTGAAGGTAGCAATCAAATATTTCTGAAAACAATGAAAAGATCCTGGAAGAGGAATGGAAGAAGGGCAGAGGTCGAAACAAACAGAAATGCAACCAAAAACTTATAGATAAATACAAAGATTAAGGATATCATTAAGGATAAATTGTCATCAACCTATGAAAAGTTCTACCTTAAGCTTCTGATGGTAAAGATCATCCAGCTTTTCAGCTTCTTCTGTCAGCTTTTTCACTCTGCTTTTCGTGTCCGCTGTCATTACATTCAGCTAGAATGAAAACATAACCAAGGAAATGCAATTCAAAAGAATTCCAAGATATAAATCCAAGCCATCACAACACCTGGTAGACCCAGAACAAAATTAATCTAGGCCAGGCTGGGACAGCATTAACTTTCTTCATAGAGACCTGGATCATGCTTTGTTTTGGATAAGGGGCTAAAACAACATTGGTAACACACCAATGTTTTGGCTATTTCTGAATAGTGCTTGCACACCAATCCAAACGTTTCTAATCCTCCCAGGGCACCTCTCACTGAGTGGAGTAGGGAAAGGCAGGAGGCTGAGAAGACACACAGCCAGGCCAGCTGGCCAGAAGGATATTCCATACTATCTACCATCATGCTCAATAATAAAATTCTCCTTCTACCAATCCATCCTGAACCCAATATCACTAAAAATCTTGTTGATGACAATTTGCCAGTGATGGTAAGCCACACAACAGACTCAAATGGGCAACTTACTAAAAACAAGTATTACCAATGTTTATAATCAAATGTAAATGAATTGCATAAACTTCAACGCAAGGAACACACAATATTTCAACCAAGAGAAAAAGACCCCAGTTCCTAGAAAAACTTTTAAGTTCCCTCATAACTCCAGCAATTTTCTCACAGTTCCCCCCTCCCTTTACTTGCCTTCAAAAAAAAAGAAAACCCACAAAAACCAGCCCCCCACACCACACTTCACCCATGCAAAAGGTCAAGTGGGACCAGAAGATCCTATGTTTAGTATCTCAGTCCTAATATTCATAAACCAACACACCTGTTCCAGAGTATCTTCCCAGCTCATTTTCTGCTCAGTAGCATTTCTGATTTCTTCCTCTGTCTGGTTTATTATCTCTGTAAGTGGAGCCTGTAATATGGATACAAGAAGATCTGGTTAATGCAACTCGTTAGTTTGAACTAAGATGCACCCCAGTACACCTTTTTCTTCTCTGTTTTTATTTATACAGCTGTACTGTCCAACACCAAATTTCCTTCATGTACTACAATGTAGTTACGCAACTTATCACACAACACAAGCTTTTCCAAGAACTTTTACTGCAAGATTGAGAGGCCTTTCTAACATGTCCAAAGAAACACATCTTTTTGTGAGTAGTAACCAAAGCCTTCAGTGTTGGCTCTACTTACCTTGATCTGACTTCTGTATTTAGCCAGGCAATTTGGTCCTTCCTCAGGATTGAACTGAATCTCAAAGTCAAAGCCTTTGGAATTTTCAGCACTTACTGGAATAAGTTTCAGCTTTCGAGCCAGTTTATGATATTCTGCCAGTTGCACTTCAATCTGTTGAGAGAAGAGGGCAAAAATCTTAGGAGAGAGAGAAGGGAAAAGCTTTGCAAAAAGTGTTCATATAGTACTTTAAACAGGTTCCCAAGTTGCTCTGTACAGTCATGATTTTATGTTACACCACATGTTAGTCATGTTCCATGTTACTCAAGAGCTGTGTGTAATGGCAGTCCAGCAGTTTGCTGGATTAAATGCTGTTTTAGGATTCTTTCAGAATCTGCTCAGCAAGGTTTCTTATTGTGTAGGGCTGACACTGAATGGTTTCACATGGGTTTTAATATGTTCATCTGCCATATTTTTTACTGTCTTGTTTTTTTCAGAATTAGCTGATAGAGAAGTAAAAACATGCTTGAAAATAATACTAAACCAAAGTTAAGTCATCATGTTGATATGCCTTTTCTCTTTGGTTTTGACAGGAAATGCCACATAGCCACACATCCTTATAACTAACTTAAGCATACCTCTAAACAAAGCTTATTAAATGCTCTAATTTCTAATTAATGAGTGTTATTTATGAGCAAACACTAACGAACTTAAGTATTTTTTTCTCCAGTTTTATGTGCTTCATACTTGCTTATGACAAATTCAAGTTAATACCAAGTGCTTGACAAAGACCAACCCTGTGAAATGCAAAATAAATTTGAAATCTTTTTATTTAGTTCTCCATGTGGCAAAGAAGAAGCTTTTAAATCCCATAACTTACAGGACTACACCTTTTCATTTTGTTTGTAGGAATTGCATTTGGCTTTTAAAATACAATAGAACTTCTGCATAAGGGACTAGTCTGGCCCTAAATGCATGCAAAAATACCGATTCAAAGCACTACTTCCCATGAAATCTTAACAATTAGCCTGAAATTTCTTCTGTTATCAAAGCAGTGCCATGCTAATGTTATCAAAGCTCATAATGTTATAGCAATGAGTACTGACAGTGGTGCCATATTCTAGTTGTATCTTAAAATGCAGAAAAGGAAAAAAAAGAGAATACATTTCCACATGCTCAAAACAGAAAACTAAATAAAAAAAGGAACCATTTTTCAGAGATATTGTAAACAGAGACCACTCTTGTCAGCTTAGCCTGTTAAGATATATCTATGCCGTTTCTAGATTCTTTAGGAAAGAAGTTAACAATAGGTCAAATCCCAAGTTTCAGCCTGCGTGATGAAAACTGAGGGCCATCCCTCAGTGGACTGGGGTTTTCACATACCGCCTCTTTATTCCTCGCATATTTGAGCTCTTCATTCCACAGCTGATGTTGTTCTGCTTCCACTTCCTTAGTCAGCTTGTTAATGGCTTGCTGCAACTCCTTTGTCTCATGGTTCATTCTCTCAACGTCCGCAACTGAGAACTTCTGGTTGTCAAAGATGTTCTGGAGCCGGCTGTTCTCCTTCTTCATTGCTTCTACTTCCAATTCTAAGTTCACAAAACATTTGTGAAACAGATGTAAAATACCAGCCTATGAAATTAAAACCTAACCTTTGTGTTTTATGAGTAAATGATATCTCTATTTCATTACTCTAGTGTACAAACAGGTATTAGCCAAAAAAATCTCTTTCTTTGCAATGCATTTTGGAAAGTTTATTTGTAGCATCATCACACACCAAGTATCTCACTCTGTCCTGAAGCTGAGAATCACAACTCTTTTAACTATTTCTAGCTTCACTACCCCAGTTGTGAGCAAGGCCTTCTTACCTGCTGACTCAACTTCATCATTAATACTTTCTATTTTTTGATCAAGGGTGGCTATATGAGATTCCAGACTAGCCAAATACGCCTGGTATTTCTGGACATCTGCTTGAAGAGACAATTTCACATTTCGTAGTGTTACTCTACGATCCTAGTAAATGGGGGTAAAGAACAACCACTGTTAGATTAATCTAAAATAATGACTTCAGTTTCCAGACATGACAATAGAGTAATTAGTCCTAACAACAGCATAAATAGAACATGAAAGGACTTTAACAAGTTTTTATCTCTGTGACAGCTGAGTCAAGTTAAGCATCTTTAAAATAACAACAAAGAAGGCTAAAAAGATTCTTGCATTTCATCATTCAGTTTCTGATTTGCATCAAGCACTGGATTGAGAAAGTTATTCCTACAGGTAATTCACAACTTCAGTATAATAATACACAAAGACCAGTTAAAACTAGGGCAAGGAAAGCTGGGAATATGAACAGCACATTTTGCACAGTAGGCAGGAGTCTTCATTTTCCAGCTGCACAGCCACTAACCCATTTTTAAACTCATGATCTGCTAAAAGAAGAATCCATCTTTTCAAGCAAAGTATTTTCCCTAAAATGTATTGTTACCACTGAATCGCATGCCTCACACCAACATATGTGGAAAAGGTAAGGTTGAAGTTCAGGAGAAAAAAAAGTGGTTCAAGTACCTTATTACTATTTCAATCAATACAAGACCTTATTACCTGGAAATATCTGCACATTATCAAAAAAATGGTGACTCAAGACTCCACCGAAAATGCCTTGTACTGTAATGGTACAGAGTCTGTAATAACCTGGCCTAATTAAAATCTCAAAGCACTGAAAATTATTTTCCATTTGTTGTGATGTGCCATAAGTATCTTCATTTAATAATGACAATAATGGTCAACAAAATCAAATTCAACTCCAGCATGTAAACAGACAATTTACTAACCGGCTCGCTTTCCTTTTCTTTTTGTAGTCTTGCAATCTCTTCCTGAAGTCTTTTGTTGTCATCTGCTAAAGTTTCTATCTGGTATTCATCTATATTAAATAAATCCTCTGGAGGAGAAGAGAAAAAAGGCTGAGGTTATAAATTACTCTGAATATCACCACCTAATCTGACCTATAGCTTCAGCACAGTAAATACCCATTATCTGGACAACTATTTTACACTAAAAAAAGAAATCAACAAACTGTGAACTGAAAAGGAGTAAGGCCTAAATTTCCAAGAAGACCCCTAAAATCTTAGTTTTTGTGGAAACTTCGTAGGCAAAATTACCCAACTAAAACATACCATGCTCTATTCTTTTATCCAGACCTAGGCTATGGATTTAAGTTTGCTGTACCATTCACTAGAAGCTCTAAATCAGGTAGAAGTAGACATATGAATAAGGTGAGGTGGTAACAAGCCAAGACCTTTTGCACAAAATTTGGCTGGGTCATTTATGAAAGGGAATTAGTCAGGTCAGTCTGAGGAAGACCTACAAAAAGCTCCTATAAGTGAATATGAAGAACAGAACTACCCAACCAAAACTGAAGCCAAGAGAAGACACCACCCAGACTCTGCCTATCATCAATATGTAATGAGATGTCACAATTACATGAATAATGTATAAGATGATGTAGTCACCTAGATTCAGATGTATAAATTAACCTGCTTTTGCACCTGTGCTTGGAAGTGAGTTTCTGCAGTGCAAACTGCCTCAGTTCCCTGGGCAGAAATAAAAACTTGCTGCTAATGGAATTCAGATTTTCTCTTAGCAGTTCTTTTGTTGAGTTTTTGCTATCACAAACCCATTAAAAAACCCTTTCATTACAAAGCAAATAAAGAAAAATCCCAAAGAGAAGTGAGTTTCTCCATCCTCATGCAATAAAAAAGCTCAAAGTTATTCCTGTGAAGTAAGTTTCCAAATTCTTATGCAGGGCACACTACAGGACAGACGTTGTTAAAGAAGCTTCATCTGTTCCAGCTTCACAGGGTAGTCTGACCTGTATACTCCTTTCTTATCCATGTAATTCCTTGTCTCTTGAGGCATCTTTTCCATTGCTTCCCTCTTAGTCTTTGCCAAACAATGGGATGATTATTTTCTCCTAATATCTAGTAAGAACTGTTTTTCTTCCTTGTTCTCCAGTTCTGTTTGTATTTCTACAGCTGGTGAAATGAATGAGTAGGTTCCCCAACAACAGAGTTTGGAACTCTCGCAGACTGTCTTCAGAGCTTTCAAAAGTTGAACTTTCTTACTTAACAGATATGCATACTCTGAAAATAGTGTTCTTCTCTTTTTAATTGTTAACTTTGTCAGACAGAAAAGAGTCATCTGCATGGAATTTGCTTCTGAAGAACTGTATGTTGGTTTTGTTACAAAGCCATTAAAAACAACAGAGCTGACACGTACAGCTGACAGGAGGTTATGACTCATCCCTCTGTATTAGCAACAATGTATATAAAAAAAGAGAGAATTAAGTTGAAGTCATTGAGTGGTACTTGGAAATTTCAAGTTCCCTTAGCTCAGATCACTTTCACTTGTAAAATGAACAAACTGATGCTAGGAGAAAAGAAACCGGTAACAAAATTAAATACTTAATTAAAACTTGAAAACTTACTTAGTTTTGACTGCACTTCTGCATCCAATTCTTCAAAAGTATCTCTCCCTTGCATGAAAAGCTCATAGCACTTCAGAGTATAGTCCATGAAAAGCTGAAACAAATTAAAAAAGCTTTCATTTCAGCAATACAAATAGGTAGACCCAAAGAGCTAGAATCAAATAGCTAGATAGATATAATATGTACAAAACATCTAGATTCCAACCAATGGAATTAAACAGACAACAATATATCTTTCACTGGTTTGATTGTACTTGTATAAAATTTAACTTTTTCCTCCCTTTAAACATAGAATGCCAACAGATAATATTTAGGCCAGAGGAGGCATCTATAACTCACATTAAGAAAAGTCTGGACACACTTGCTACATTTTTCTGGGATATTTAACAAGGATAGTAGGTACAGTATTTAAAGGTTTTTAATCTTGAAGCATATGAATCTCTCAGGTGAGTTTATGGAAACTGTAGGTCTGTTTAACAGACTTTCCAGTAAATACGATGATTAAAATTCAAATGTGCAGATGTCAGAGAATTGATCTAGAATTAAAGAAAAGTTACACAAAAAGACTTTACTAGGTACTTTAAATTACAGCTCTTTCAGGAGCAATTACTTCAGTACTTTAAATTTTGAATCAATATATATATATGTATATGACATTGCCACCCTATTTTGTGGCTCAGAAATGAAACATTACAACCAAGTTTTGTATAATAAACTGAGTAGATATTGGCAGATGCCACTGCAATTATAATCAAGTCACTGTCTTTATGCTGTACTGCTGTTAATCTCAGAAGATTCAGTGCTAAAGCAAAATGTACTAGAAACCCTACTAAACCAGTAAACAGCATAATGATTCCCTTTCCCCACAGAGGAGAATAGACAGAGTAGCTGCCTGGAGAATAAGCCATTTTAGTTTAATAATCAGTCCTCACTAATAGACTGCCCATGATGCCTGCTCAGAAAACTAGTTGATCAGGCCTTTTATGTAAGGCTATTCTACTTCCTAAAGAACCCCATGAATATAAAATGGAACAGAATCTGTAAATACAGTTTAAATCGTTGCGTCAAATTTAAATTGTATTGTTACAGCTATGGCCAAATTCAGTCAAACAATTCTGATTTATAATTTACATTTTACTATACCTTATTATGCACAATGCCATCATCTGTCTCTCCTCCCCAGCTCTGTCCATCATCAAAGGATGGTGCATTTTCCCTCATGGCAGCATACAACTGAAAGGCACAAGTGGACATACAAAGAGCAAGGGTGAAGATCTCCTTTAGTTTTCATATTCATTTCATGCTTGTTATGACAAGCAGAGTAGCACTGGATTAGGATTTCAGCAAGCAGGTTGTAATGAGCCTGAGTTTCCTTGGCTACACACACAGGTGAAGAGGCAGGTACTGGACATTCATCACTGCCAAGTTGTCTTGCTAAGCCAAATTTGTCTTTTCAGCACAAAATGACTGATTTTCATGTGTGCCCAATTCAGCAGTCATGAGCTTCTGTTAGTTTCCAAATTTTATTCAGACCTGAGCTGGCAGCAATAAGAGTTATCAATACTAAAAACCAATCCAAACCAGCTGCCCCAGCCCTCCACAAAACCAAACAAAAACCCCACATCCCTAAACAAAAACTCCCACCCAAGCCCAACACTCTCCACTTTATAACAATCACAGGACATTTGAATATTTGCAATTGAAAATTTCATCCTTAGACTTCAAATTTAGTGGCAAATGTCCCAGGATCTGCACTAAAGATACTGGGTATCATCACTGAAGATTCACGTTAAGTTCTCACATTCTGTGTATAAGCCAGCACTTCCCCCCATTTTTATACACGAATTTGTCCAGTACATACATTTAAAAAAAAGCTCAGTTTAAAAGTTACTAAAAAGTAAGTCTAAGGGTTAGTTCTCAGATGACAGGTAAGAACACCTACATTTTTCTTGACATAAATGTCAGACAAGGAGATTTGTAGAAAATATTTTCGAGATTTGTATTGAAACTAACATTCCAGCCCAAGAAGTGGGAATATTTGGCTTAAGGAAGACAAGTGTTACCTTGACACAATCAATTAACCAAACCAAAGCTGCCACCATCTGAGGCCATGTGTGTGGTGCTCCCACTGTGTACAGGGAGCTTTTTGACAGAGGAAAGGGGTACCTGAAAGGCCAAAGAAAATACATTTTTAATAGATGGGTTAAATAGTGATGAAAACAAACCAGCACATTTTCCAAAGAAAGCAGCACATTTTTATAAATGGATAAAGGCAGAGAAGGGAGAACAAACTCAATTGTAGTTTACACTGCACATCAAAAAAAAAGCTGAGTTCTGACAGCACTATTTTATTTAATTATCATGGGTTTCACACTTTGTGATTCATAGAATATCTTGATTTGAAAGGGACCCATAAGGATGATCAAGTACAACTCGCTATTCTTTATAGGATTGCCTAAAACTAAACCATATGATTAAGTGTCATCCAGGTGCTCCTTGAACTCCCAAAAAGACAATTTACAGTAAGTTCTTCAAATAAGTCTTTTACCCAGGATTACACTCTTGGTGCAGCAGAAATGTAATCCTTGTCAACATTTCAAGCTACATCAGCTGTTTCAAATGTTGCAGATTTAAACCAAATTTTATGACAATATCGTGAAGTGCACAAAAACAGATTTACACCTACCTCTAAGGAGCTCAAATCTACAGAAGTAAAATAAACTTCATTGGTGTTTTGTAATGATACTGAAAATTCTCCGTTATCAAGAAGCAGAGGATTTTCTTTCTTGTAAAGCATTGTGTGGGGTAATACTGATTCCAAACACTTACTGAACAAATTCAGAAGTAAACCACTCTGCTACTTTGTGGTTTTTTTCATCTCGGCAGGTATTTTTGTTATTGTCACACTCTGCTTTCAAAGCAGAATGAGAGAAATTACAGGAAAAAACATCTTAACCTAAATTAACTGGATCCAGCATTTTAGAATTTTTAGTTCTGGGATTCTGACAACATGAACAGAATGGTCTGTAAAAGAAAACTGTCTCTGTCTTTCAAAGTTTTCTACAAATAATCAATTAAATTTTCCATTACAAAGCAAGCTTCCAAGAGCTTATAGTTATGCAGGTTCAAACCTAAAATGCATAGTAGAGTCTGAAAATGGGAGAGTAAACCCAGAGCTAAACAGAAGTAAAAATAATCACAACATTGTACTTTCAGTCTCATCTGAATAAAGAAGCCTATCCATTCTCCCCAGCTGTCAGGCAGACTCTCATGTATTTAGCACAACAGACTAACAATTATCATCTTACCCAAGCTCTTTAAAAATTCTGGGAATTTCCTCTTCAAATTTGGAGTCAGGCAGTTCATAAGAAGGGCAGAGAAACCCATAGATAAAAGCAAAGATTTTTAAGAAGTCCTTAACTGATGGGGACTGCAGCGATTTCACGGAAACATTGTGGGCATAAGCATTCTCAACCAGAAACTGCAGAAAAAAAAGCCATATTAGTCACTAAATAAAACCTGAAGTTGAAACCAAGAAACTAAGTATTTTTATGAGTATATTCTATGCCTAAACATTCAGAGTAAGCTCATGTTACCTCACAAAGCTGCTTGATACATTGTTGGATGAATGCCTTGTCTTGGAGTGGCCTGGGATCCTTCATCTTTGCTGGACCAAACACACCATACTGACTGTTGCGTGACCCTCCAGCCCCACTAGCTCTAAGAACAAACAGTAAATACAGGTGTTGTGACACTACATACAAAGAAGAACTCTCTAAATGTTTAAGTCACTACAATTTTTATTTTTATATTTTCTTTGCACTTGCTATGCACAGGGATACCTGAAGTTCTCTCTTTATTTAAGATGATTGAAAAAAACGTCATCAACTTGGAAAACACAATGCACATGTACAACAAAGGGATTACTGCATCCTAGATAAATACTTTCTTCATTTTATTGAAAGAAATAAGCTTTTATGGAGCAGAGAAATACCCCAAAAGATGAAGATATAATTATGTAGGTGACTGAAAATATAGACTAGAATATTTAAGAAATATTTAAAAGGAATAGACCCCTGCAACAGTGGGATCCTATGAAAGATACCTGAGAGATATCAAAACACAGAAAATCGTGAACTCAGCAGAAAGATTATAGAAAGTTATCAATACCTCTTCCCCAAAATGCTCATTTTTCTTTCTGAAGTTCCAGGTGTAGGTTTGCTCATGCTCAGCTTCCCAAAGGTAGGTGTAGGTTTGCTCATGCTCAGCTTCCCCCTCAGCTTGTCTGTCCTGAGGAACAGAGAGAAGGATTCAAGAAGTTATTTCTACCATGTCATCTTTTGCTCATGCAAGAACTATAAACACACTTGTATAAGCCTTCATCACAGCAGCATCTTAGAAAAGTCGACCAACTGCAGCGCATTATTTGTCCATTATCAAAACTACTTCTGCAAGAAAAGTTATAAGCACACATTTGCTATACAGGTGCACCCAGCCACCACCTAAGAAATAGGTAAGGAAATGTGTTACCATTTGATATGTGTCACAGGTACACAGAAATAGTAAAGGAAGTCTTTTTGCAGAACTGGAGCACTTGTGCAAACATCCTTGGCTGCAAGGAACTTTCTTCTCACTGTTTCCCTTTTTTTCTCCAGTTACTGCTCACACACTCAAACACATTGCAGTAAATCTCTTTAGAATTAGTTTTATGTACCTATTCTTAGCAAGAAGATCAGCAGCACTTACATTTGAGGTGTTTGAAGACCCATCTTGTTGTTGTCCTGTACTCTTAGTGCCATCAGAGATTGCCGACCGCTGCTTCCAGCGATACTTGAGCTTCGTCTCATTGTGACTGAACTGTAAATCAATCCCTCAGTAGCAGAAAATCCAGGATCTAAGAGCACTTTTTTTAAATGCCACAATGATTTCCTGATTGGTCAGAATAAGTAGAACTGTAGATCAAACAGTGTGACAGAGTTTCCAGAAATATTGGATTCTCTTAAAAAAAAAGGAAAAAAGTGATTACATTAGTCTGCAGAAATACATACATACAAACATTACCAAAACACATCAATATAAACTGTGTTTTATTGTGCTTCTCGTTCCACTGCTCACAAATCCTGATAGAGGTTTAGCTTAGGCCTGATTCCTAAGGTAGCTTATCCATGACCTCCCTGTCTCTGGGGAAGAAGCTGCATTATTCCATCACTTTAACAGAAACCAACCACAGACAAGACTGTTTTCACAAATACACTAAGTGACTCGTTTCCCAAATCACAGAATCAATGAGGTTTGAAAAGATCTCTAAGATCATGGAGTCCAACCTAGGATTGCACATCACCCTGTAAAGACAACTGCACTAAGTGTCCCCACTCGGGTTTTTCTCAAACACCTCCAGCGGCAGTGACTCCACCACCTCCCTGGGCGGACCATTCCAGTACCTAATCAGCCTTTATGTGAAGAATTCCTCCTAATGTCCAACCTAAACCTCCCTCAGCAAAGCTTGAGGCCTGTCCTCCCCTCCTGTTGCTTGTTGCCTGGCAGAAGAAGCCGACCCCGCCCCAGGCTACAACCTCCTTGCAGGTTGCTGTAGAGCGATAAGGGCGCCCCGGAGCCTCCTTTTCTCCAGGCTAAACAACCCCAGCTCCCTCAGCCGCTCCTCTCGGGGCTTGTGTTCCAGACCCTTCACCTGCTGTGCTGCCCCTCTCTGAACCAAGTCCAGCGCCTCAGTGTCCTTCCTGAACTGAGGGCCTCGGAATGGGACAAACCACTCGAGGTGCGGCCTCGCCGCTGCCGACTACAGAGGGACAATCATTTCCCTAGTCCCGCGGGCCACGCTATTCCCAACACAAGCCAGGATGCCATAAGAGCAGAGTTTGCGCAGAGATTTAAGAGCAGAGTTTGCTAGAGCCAGCAGGGAGGAAAAGGACAGGGGCGCGGCAGGGCATGGCGCAGCTCCCCTCCCTTGCCCTGACAGCGCGTCTGAGCCGCTCCGAAGGCACCGGCGGAGCCCGCGGCCAGCTCGGGCTCGACACCGCCCCACCGACACCGGCCCTCGGGCGGCGGTGCTGTTGTCGCTGCAGTCACCCTCCCGCCCCCTCGGCGGGACAGACCCGCGGGACAGACCTGCGTCCCGGAGCCCCTGGCCTGGCCTGTGTCCCGGCCCGTCCGTTACCGTAGGGGTACCACGGCCGTTCCCTCGCTCCTCAAAATTTCAAATCTGCCCGCCCCGTGTCCCGTCCGTTACCGCACGCGCCGCCGCCGTCCCCTCGCTCCTCTTAATTCCAATCCGCCCGTCCCGTCCCGTCCCGTCCCGTCCCGTCCCGTCCCGTCCCGTCCGTTACCGCACGCGCCACCGCCGTTCCGTTGCTCCGCTCAATTTCAAATCCGCCCGCCGCGCGTCACCCGGAATGCGTCACGGCGGAGCCGCGAGATCAGGCGCGCAGGGGCGCACAGGGCGGGCCCTGGGAACCCGGACCCGGGTACAACAAGATGGCGGCGCCCACGGTGAGTCTGTGAGCCGTGCCTGGGCCGGACCCGGACCCGGACCCGGACCCGGACCCGGACCCGGACCCGGACCCGGACCCGGACCCGGCTCTTGGCTCCTGCTGCAGGGAGCTTTTGTGGGGAAAACCCCCGAGCTTTCTGTACCTGCGGGACGGGCACCAGTGCCTGGTCTCGTGAGCGCTGGGATCGCGGCTGCTCCCGTGCCGTGTTACTGCTCCCGAGTGCTGTCACAGTCATCGGTGTCTGCATGTATGTGTGTGTGTGTGTGTGTATATACGTATATAGTACATGTAGTGTATACGCGTATATACATTATGTGTATAGGTAGTTAAATGCCTCCCTGACACCCGATCCCGTCAGATCTCGGAAGCTCAGCAAGGTCAGCCCTGGTAGTACTTGGATGGGAGACCCCCTGGGAATACCGACCGGGGGCTGTAGGTTCTAATCCTAAGGACTTCACTGTCACCGTCCAAGCTCGCTCGGCCGTGGCAGATGAACCTTAGGAGTTAAACGGTGGGGCCAGTTCTGCACACGCTGAGCCTCACCTAAAAAATCCACTGCACAGGCTGGAAGGGCACACCCACGTGGGGAGAGCCCTTCTCACATCTTCGTTCGCCAAGTCTGGCCGTGCATCCATGTGTGTGTATATATGCACTTGTATAGTCATAGACATGATCACATGCTGGTTTCCAACCTGTTAAAAGTCTTGTCTTAGAGTAAAAGAACTGTGTAAAAGTATAAGAAGTTATATAAAACTTGCTTACTGTTCAAGTAAAGCGTTAGAGGGATGAAGCTAAAATAAGGGTGGAGGTAGTGGGGAGAAGAACTGAAGGCAGAAGTTTCTCCAGTGTGTCCTGTGCTCTTGGAAATGTCTGTCTGAATGAAGGTAGGTGCTACTTTCTTAAAGCAATAGTCGTTCTGAAAAGCATTTTCTTATAAAAATACACACAGGACGAGTTTGCTCGAGGAAGAGAGTGTGGTGGATGAAAGCTACGGTTTCAGGAAGTTGATTTTTTCTTCCTAAAAAGGAAAGTTACGATGTCCGTGGTACACTGTCTGACAGCAGGATGGCTCGTGGATCATCTCTCTTTCATCAACCAGTGTGGCTATGAGATCTGTGACTCTTTTGCATGCCCTGATGGTGTCACTCTTGATGCTGCTGTCACATCTACTGCAGACTCTCACAGTACTTCTACCATTGTTGCCACCTCCTCCTCAAGCAATGGTCCTATTCGCAGCCCTGAAGATGCCTTAGAAACAGAAGGTAAACCAGCAAAAATGAGGTATGTGTTTCGAGGGGAGTTCTTTGACATTTCAAAGCCCCATATAGTTGCACCTGCTGAGGAGCAGCTCTGTCAGGGGTGCCCTGAGGTCAGTGAGACGGAAATCAAGGCCAACAGCAACAGAGAGGGACGCCAAGAAGAAACAAAGAGCAGCATTGAAGATTCTGTTGCCAGTGCTGGGAAGGTACGTTCTCTGTAATACAGTCAACTCTAGTAATCCCAATGAGAAGTATTGTTTTGCATACCTGAGTCTTCTGAGGTTGTGTAGAAGAGCAGGAACTTTTTCATGATGTATTTCAAGATGCAGAGAAGCTGCAAGCACTTACGAGGCTATTCTTGTGTCTGTTATGTCAGTAATGTGGATCTTGTGACTCAGGAGCATTGGATTGCCAGACATTGGTGGTAGTCAGGCACTTGAGCTCAAACTGTGGTTGCTGTCAAGACTGTGCATATTAGCAATTGTGAAGGAGAATGGGAATGAACTTTCAATATTGTTTAGTTCTGTTCTGTGTGGATAAAAGGAAATAAGAGTCACAGGTCCAAAGCAACAAATGTAATTATGAGGACACAGTTAACTTTGTTGGTAAACTGCACGTGGCAGTGTGGGCCCGAAGGAGGCATGAACACCAGCTGTGGCATGCACTAGGTATCCTTAGATCCCAGTGTCATGAGGAACATACTACAGCTTTAAGTCTGTGTACCTTGAGAATACCTACAGCAGCCTGGCTATGCTTGAGTATTTTTTTTCCTTTCCTTGTGGAGTAATATGAATTTTCTTTTTTTCATTGCCTGCTCATTCTGCAGAAACGGAAAAGGAAATGTGTGTTCAACCAAGGTGAACTCGATGCTTTGGAATACCATTCAAAGGTAAGTCGAAGTACGTGATATCTGACTTTGGGCGTGTACAGAGTGCAGGGCATGGTTGCAAACAAGTTCTGTTCTTGTAGCTTGTTTTATTAGTGGGAATAGTAACTTGAAATGAGATTAGAATTTTAAATTAAACTTCAGATAATTGCTTTACCAAAAAACAAACAACAGAAGTTAGCTTAATGTCCTGGTTTTGGATAGGATAGTTAGTTTTCTTCTTGGTAGCTGGACAGTGCTGTGTTTTGGATTGAGTATGAGGAGAATATTGATAACAATGACTTAAACATCAGTGTATTAAGTAGTGCTTACCCTAAGTCAAGGAGTTTTCAGTTTCCTGCACTCTACCAGCAAGCAGGTGCACAAGAAGCTTGGAGGGAACACAGCCAGGATAGGTGACCCAAACTGGCCAAAGGGATATTCCATTCCCTAGGATGTCATGTTCACTGTATAAACCAGGGAAGCTGGCTGGGAGCCATGGATTGCTACTGCAGCATGGGCTGGACATGAATCAGTGGGTAGTGAGCTGTCTTACTGTACATCGGTTGTTTCTTTTGAATGGTATTTCTCTCTCCCTCTTTTTAATAATAATGGTAATTTATTTTGTTTCAGTTATTAAACTGATGGGGTTCTTTTCCCTCGTTTCTCCTACCCACCAGGGAGTGAGTGGCATGGGGTGTGAGTGAACAGCTGAAGTGGTATTTGGTTGCCGGCTGGGGCTAGACTGACTTGTGGCCTTATTATCATATCCTTGTAGCTTTTGAGCTAGTGATGTCTGCAATTGACAAGGATCCTTTTCCCTGCATGCAAACTGAAAAATGTTTTGATGTCAATTTCATTCCCTGATCAACCTGATACTTGAAAGATCATTTCTTTTTTTCCTTGTTTCTTTATGGCCATACAGGTCAGGAAGCTGATTTGGGAAGGCACTTTGCATTTAGTCCAGGAAGGACTCAAAAGTGGTTTTCTTCAGCAAAGTACTGCAGAACTCAGTTGCAGGAAGAGCAATGTTCCTGTTGTCTGTGGGTTGGCTGAATTATGTGAAATGGCAAAGCAGTTTCCAGCTGTGAATGAAGGTGACCATCAGGCTGTACATGTGCTTGAGGGTGAAAACTCCAGTCCAGAGCAGGACCTGCTTTCATGTGTTACAGAAAACAACTCAGACTGTGCAAAGATAATTGTGTTAATGGGGCAGAAGTACTTGGTGCCACCAAAAAGCAGCTTCCTTTTATCTGATATTTCATGTTTACAGCCCCTGCTGAACTGTAAGTATCTTTAGGTGTTAGAATTTACCTCTTCTCTGCTGCCTGAAAAGAGAGTTAAGGTCAAGATGAATAGGAACTCAATGGACAGATTTAAATATACAGCATCACACTGATAGGAAATGCTGCTGCAGGCTTTTAGAGTGGTATTGCTAACTTTGTGCAGATAGGTGAGGGTTTTCAAAGGAATCTTGATTGGTTAGGAGTTCATGTCAAGGGATTATTTCTCTCCAGGAGACTCCTTTAAAAATCAGTATTTTGTTGAGCATGTTCTGAGTCACTGTCAGCATAGTAGTTATGTAAACACATTAGATTGGGACCAGCTGTGTTGCTGGATCCTTGTCCCACAGGATGCAGCTTAATATAGCTAAGTCCATGCTGCTGCTGGGGTGGTGGTCCTGCTTTCTTGATTTTTAGCTCGATTAGACCATGGGAGAGGGGTGTGATTATGCACCTTAAAGCGAGGGTTCCCTTACGGACTCATTGTGTTCAGTGGCACAGTCTTTTTTAGATTGGCATAAACTGACTGTGGAACAAAGTGCAGTATCTCCTAGGGAAGATGATAACTGTTTGAGGAGCTGCTGCACTCAGCTGGAGGCGAACACCACTTCAGCAAGACCGTGAGGAGTAAGCATGACTTTATACCACAGCTGAGAGTTTTGGCTTATGCCAGAATCAGTGACAGGGAAATGGTGGGACTTTTGAATAAACTCCTCTGTAAAAGTGAATCAAAAGCTTTAAGCTGCAGCATGCACTAGTCTTCACTGTATTTCACCATTTCATTAGCTTTCAAATTGATTTTCATTATTATTATTATTAGCAGCAGCAGCTAAGCTTAGTTAAGCAGTCTTACAGGAAAAATGTTACCTGTGACCAAGAGCTTGGGATTACTGCTCTGCCTTCTAATCAGTAATTTTAAATTTTTGTAAAGTTGCATATGATAAGGGAGGAAACATATGTAACTTAGATGTTCATTGTTTTTGTATTGTGGTTTTTTTTTCTTGTTGTTTGGTTTTAGTTGTTTTTTTAAATAGGAAGACATGCAGGAGGTAGAATCTTATTATCCAAGAAGTCCAGAATTTAGCTGTTTAGCTGTTTTCAGCTGTAGGAAAGAGGGAAGATTATTATTGCTCTACTATCACTATGCAAACCTATATAAATATATATAATATGCATATAAGGAAGTATGTTTGGATTCTCCAAGAGGTCAGAGAGCAACCCAAGAAATGTGAGCAAATTGTTTTGAAATTAGCAACAATGAATGTTATAATGCCATAACTTTGGTTTGTTTTTTTTTTTTCAAGTCTACTACTGTCCACTTCATGTACTATTTTTCTTCTTCCCTTTCACCTGCCAAAAGAGAAGTAATTCTTGCTGGTCAATCTACTGTAAGGCTAACACCTTCAATATTAAAGGAAAAAGATGTAGTAAGCACATTTAATGAACATCAAACATTGAGCTGTAGTTCATACCATCAGACTCAAGGAAGGACAAATACGTTAACTAGAAAAATAAAATTGGAGACTTTTTTTTTTCATGAACGTGTCCTTTATTTTCTCTCCTCCAACTGAAGTAAACTCAACTTATCCCATGAAAATTCTCAGTTCTCTTCTTTGTGTCTGTTGTTTCCATTTTAAACATCAGGTCTCGCTATCTTGTCTCTCTACCTCCAGTAATGCAAAACAATTTTTGAGGGCTGTCTTGAAGCTCTGTGTGTTCCTGCTGGCCTGCTGAAAGATCAAACAGGACAGGAATCTTGTGTTCAGGGCTTCAGCTTTTCACTCAGTTGAGTTCCTTATTATGTAGTTTCTGTTGGGAAACTTGGAGAAATTTTCAGTTTTGAGCCTTGCACGCTATAATTTTTTTCTCTGAAAATCCTTAAGATGTTCACAATTTCTTGGAGGGATCTGAGACAGACCACATAAAAATCCTTTCCTTGGGTAATCAGCCTAAAAATCTCTGAAGGATATGTCTATCTGAATTAAAAAAAGTGTGCAAAAAGTCTTTTAACTTCTTATTGGTAAAGAATAGAAGAAATGTGTGGGTTTGCTGTGTATCAGTTCCAACTTATAGACTTTTTAAAAACTAATTTACTGTCTTTTCTTTTTAAATGTCACTTGCCAGACAAGAAAAAATACGATGTAATTGTGATTGATCCACCATGGGAGAACAAGTCTGTTAAAAGGAGCAACAGGTATCTTTCATAGTAAAATCAAACCAACTGTATTTGTAGCTTGCAATGGGTAATTAACATTTTAATGTACTGATGCAATCTGAGACCAATATAACTGTGAAACTGCAGCTTAAACTTGCAAATATTGTGGCATATGCTTACCTTCAAGTCTATGAAATGTCTTGGGGATTTCACTGAAAGGGCTTGGATACTTGGCATACAAAACATTTGCAAGAGTAGATCTTAAATTACCTGGCTGGTGAGAGAATGTTAGTCCTTGAGAATTATAAAGGAAGTCTAGAGTCAACTGTTTTGCAAGGCCAAGATCATGCAGATACTAATTTGTAATTAATAGGGTTACTTCAGTGGGCATAGAGCTAGATTAATGTGTATTTCCAGAACTGAAATCTAACTCAAAAGTTTTGATGGTGGTAGATACTGTTTTTCCATTTGTGTGTGTGTTTTGTTGTTGGGGATTTTTTTTTTTTTTTAATTTGAGCTGCACCTTGAGCTTCAGTCTAACGGGAAGAAAAAAGTTATAATGCAGCAGTGAAATTCTTGAGTGCAATAGGAACTTTTTGAGTACTGTAGTTTATGAAGTCATTAACTTAAATTTTTGTGGGGGTCCTGCACTGCTGAGTAACATCAGGCTTATGCCAGTGGAGCCCTCCTGGATTACCTTTCATAGGATAGGAGCCCCTATGGATTATCATAAATTGTATCCATGTGAAAGAAGGCCAGACAGGAAATAGGCCCTTACAGCTTTCTAGAGTAATGTCTACTGTAGCTTTTGAAGCTTTTACTGAAGACATAGTGTGAAGATGCAGAGGCTGATTAGTAGGCTTTACTTCGAAAGCCCTACAGAAACCTATAGAAACTTCGAGTTGAACTCATTCAAGTGTCTTTCTTGACTGTGTGTGATACTTAGAGGAAAATTGCAGTTACTCACAAGCATAAATTACCCAGCACGACCCTCTCCCTCACAAAATAAAGGCAAAAGGTGGAGGAGCCATCACTGCCCTTAATTACCTTGTTGACAGCTAATCATAGTGAAGCATTTCACATCTGGGTGAATCTTTTTTCTCTAGAGAGTCTAGTCCAGGAGGTATTTTGGATTTTATGCATGTTTACTGTTTCTCACTGTTTCATTGTACAGGGTCCCAGGTACCCAAATGGTGGCTGTTGATTTCCACTAGGCAGTGTGCCAATATTGTGGTGCTGTGCTGCAGTGTGTAGGTTCTGTGAATTACAACTTGCTAATAGTGTAGAATAGCATCATGACAAAAATGGTAGAACAGAACTGAGTCTGGAAAGCGAACTGAATTCACTGCTGTAATGTTCACTTAGCTCAGAAAAGTGTACAATGATTTTGAATAATCTAGAGAATTTCTGCCATAACTGGTAATTTAAAAAAATGAATAAGTTCTGGAAGTAGTTGAAGAAATTCCTATCCTTTATGATCTTTTAACTTGCTAGTCAAATTAGTGTTGCCCTTGCACTTGCAAATGACTCACTTGTCATTTTCATTTGGAAGAGAACTTACTACCAGAAGCTACTTTCAACAAAATCTCTTTGTTCAGTTGGAAAGATGAGAACATTCAATTACACATGATAGTTCTTAAATGAAACATGGGCTTTTGGACTTCATCAGAGTCACAACTCATAATGCTTTATTTGAGGGAATAGTGGAAACATGTAGTTAAATGTTCTCAGTAAAACTTAAGTATATACGCTAATGATTTGATAAAAAAATCCATCGTATTTGGCCACTGGGTGTCAGTCTTGAACTATTTTTGTGACTTCAGTTGTCAGGAGATAATTTTTGTAACATCTCTGTGTAATTTCTTTACCCCTTTGTGTTGCTTTGCAATTTTCAAATTTGGTATATGCTAACTTGGTTTTTTACTGTATTTCTGTATAGGTACAACCACTTGTCTTCATGGCAAATGAAGCAGATTCCAGTACCAGCACTAGCTGCTTCAAATTGTCTTGTAGTCACATGGGTGACTAATAGACAGAAGCATTTACGTTTTGTTAAGGATGAACTTTATCCTCACTGGTCGGTCAAGACACTTGCTGAGTGGCACTGGGTAAAAGTAAGTTCTCAATTTGTTGCTTTCTTGGAGACTGAGAGGACTTATACTATAACACCTTATAGTCTTATAATTTGTTGATTTACTACCCTGTGCTTTTGTGTTTGAAAGGTATGGTGTCATCACTATCCTCCATTTTATAAAAGAAAATGTCTTGGACAAAAATGAATATCAGTCTTCCACTGTGTATTTTTAACTTTCTGTGTCAGATTACTAGAGCTGGTGAATTTGTATTCCCTTTGGATTCTTTGCACAAAAAACCCTATGAAGTTCTTGTATTGGGAAGAGTTCAAGGAGATGCAAAGGAAGACTTAAGGTATGTCAGGACAATGTTAAATGTCTTTTTGAGGATGTTAGGATCCCCTTTGTATATGTCATTTATTCGTAATACAATATAATGTCCCAAAATCTCGTGGCATAATTTCTTGGCTGATTGTGGCCTTATTAACTTTGGGGTAAGGATGTGCCTTAGTGAGATTAAAGAATGGAAACCTTTGCCTGTTCCTTACACCTCTCTGTGCTGGGGAACTGGCTTAGATGAAAGTCTTGTGGGCAGGGCTTCCTTTGCTGAGATACTCACTTGGACCATGAGCTCTTGGCACAGGCTGATGCCATTTTGGGGATGCTGCTGTTTTTCTACACATGAAAAGATACAGGATTATGTTATTTGATCTCAATATTTTTGTATGGCTGTTGTTAAGCAAGTTTTGTCTAAAGCCTCAGTGCTT
Source organism: Sakesphorus luctuosus (assembly GCA_013396695.1). NCBI lineage: Eukaryota > Metazoa > Chordata > Aves > Passeriformes > Thamnophilidae > Sakesphorus > Sakesphorus luctuosus. The sequence goes on from VWZD01001207.1 coordinate 24,998, forward strand.
TCATAAACAGTCCTTTTATATGTCTGAGCAACATTTAACTTCCCTTGGAGTTCCCTGAAGTTTGACTGCAAATGAGCATTCTGTGTATTATCTCTCATTTGAAGTAGCTCTGTGAGAGCTACAGCATCACTGAGTGGCATTCATTCTCATATTTCTTTTCTTGTTCTGATTTATATGACAGGAAATCTGAAGGTGTACTTCCAATTCCAGAGCATAAGTTAATTGTCAGCATACCCTGCACTCTGCATTCACATAAACCACCTCTTACAGGTATGTTTTGGTTTTGTTGCATAATGTTTCTGTTCTAGTATATACCTTGAAGTGCCTTAATTTCAATTTTGCTCAACAGAAGTTGTGGTTCCTCAACATTTCTAAAAGTGTTGTGAGGCACATAGGTCTTGGTCTAAAAATGAACATGAAAACTAGAACTTTGAGCATTATTGTATGAATATTTTGGCTAGACATGTAAAAGAAGGTTGCCCTTTTCAAAATTTGTCTTTTAAATACCACACAAACAGTTTAATAATAATGGCCAATCTTCGCGAACGAAGATTTGGGAAGGGCTCACCCCATGGGTGTGCCCTCCGAGCCTGCGCAGTGGATTTTTTAGGTGAGGCACAGCGTGCGCAGAACTGGCCCCACCATTTAAGTCCTAAGGTCCATTTGCCACAGCCAAGCAAGCTTGGACAGTGACAGTGAAGTCCTTAGGACTATCTACAGCACCCGGTACTAACCGGGGCTGACCCTGCTTGGCATCCGAGATCTGACAGGATCGCATGGCAGGGAGGCATTTAACTGCCTGGGTGGTCCGTACTGAGACTCGAACTCGCGATCTTGGGAGTCTGAGACCGGAGTGCTCTCCACTACACCACGGGACCGCCCCCACAAACAGTTTACAGATATTTCATTTATGAAGTTATGACGAATGACTTTAAGTACCTTGTCAGGGGAGAGCTTTGGGGGTATATAAAATAGGATATCTTCTACTTAGTAAATAAAACCAGAAAACTATTTCTTTATTATGTCATCTTGAAGGAAAAGTTTTTGTTTCTGCATTAATTGCCTGCAATAAAATTATGGCTTTAAATCCAAAAACTTAATTATTTTAGGACTGCTAATAGTAGGCAACAAATAAGGCCTCTTTTAAGGCCTCCTGTTTATGTCTGAGGAGATGTATTTAATTTACTGAAATTGATGCAGTAACTTCAGCCAACCAGTTAATGTGGGTATAAATCCAACTTTTTGGAGTTTAATCCAAAGAATTTGAAGGCTTCTATGTGATATGTTGCTACCTTTTGTGTGTTGTTCTGGAGCACTCTGACTAATTTTGTCAATAGGAAGTTGTATTTCTTTTGTCATTATACCACCTTAGAACCTTGCAAGGCTTTGGTAAGAAATATATTTAGTATCTCTCACAAAAATGGTTTCATCCTCCCACAAGGGGGAAGCTCACAATGAATCTGCAAATATTCCAGATGCACATGGTATTATGTAGTCATATCAGAAAGGGCAGGTAGAAGAAATGTTTCATGTTGTTGGACAGGAGAGGTGTCACAGTTTGCTTTACAGACATGGTTTCTTTTTTTTTATTCCCAAGGAATAAAACAGCTTCAATTTGGAAACTGATCAGTAAAATTGTTTTATGTTCAGGGACACTGTAAAATTTGTGACTGGGGGCTTGTATTTGTTAAATTAACATATATATACATGCTATTAGAAGGGACATACTTTGGTTGGCTAAAAATGGAGAAAAGAAAGGCAATTCTAGCAGTTTGTATGTATTATAGAAAATTCTAGTGCCAGAATGGTCCTTGGGAACACTTCTTTTGTAGAGCAGAAGCTAGAAGCTGTATAGGGGAATCCTTTCTAAATTATGATCCTGAATAGATTTTGAAAGAAACTGCTAATTTTTTGTGTTTCTTGAGTCTTCATTTGAATGCTGGGATTTGATACCATTTGCAGCATTTATGTTTCTCTCTGAAAAAAAGAATTTACTGTGGAGTACATATCAGTGATTTACAAGGTATTTTATAAAATTCCGTGTGTATCCTACAGGGTTTTGGCAGCTCCATTCAGAATATGGTTATGTAATGAAAGGTAGACCATAAGGCAAAAATTAATTGCTGATGCTTTGACTTCAGTGCTGTCCAAGGTACTACTTTCACGACTGGACAATATTCTGGAGTGGCCAGTAGAGAGCAGCTGAGCTACATCCTAGAGGGTTTCAGAAGGAATTTGAACAGAAGCAGAGATTTGGCAAGGCAGGGAGAAGGACACTTGATGAGTCAACTGCATTCTTTATGTTTTGTTTAAGTAGTAACAAAGCCAAAAAATTAGTATTTACTGATACTGTCTGGCATTTTGTTTCTTATTACAATAATAAAAGTTGTATGTTGGTACATATGTAGCCACTTAATGACTGATTATAACAGTTTATCTCTCTGGGGGAAGAGAAAGATGTAAATTAAAGTAAGCCATCAAAAAGAGATGTTTGTGTTCCTACAGTGCATTTAACCATGAAATTACAACTGTAGGGGTTTTTGGTGATGCATGTGCTGTGTTCAATGCTTAGAGCTTTAATAAGTCATTGTAAATGTACTTAAGATTCTCTATGCAAATGTTTAAAATCAAATTTATTACTCCAGGTTTTGATTCAAATAACAGCAGGTTTTCTTCCTAATTCAATACAGTATTGCTCTTAGAAGACATAAAAGATATTCTGTTACGTGGATGTAGGAAGTTTTACATAACTTCACATCACGATGTTTCTTTTTCCTGTATTATAGATTGTTCTTGTAATAACCATTTCTCCTCAAGTTTTTAAGTGTGTACATTAATTGTTAGAAAATAATAGTCATGTAGGAGTATACCTAAAAACACTGGAATTAATTCTTGGCTGTGTTCTAGCCGCTCTGCATACTCTCAGCAGAATAATGCAGTGGGAAGTCATGGAGCAAGCCTGGCTTCTTAGGCCATATTAGAAAGTTTTTTCTTGGAACTAAAAAGTAGATGCCTTTTTTTTCCTTATGTGCCTTGTGAGCCATTACTGTTAAACTAATTGATAGGTACATCAACATCTGGGTTTAACTGGAAGCTCAGGAAAGATGCAGAGGTGTGAAGGCATCTTTGTGCTGAGTTTCAGATCTTTTTCTGGTCCTTCTCTGTTCAGGGATTAGACAAACTGAGCAATAAGGACCTCTACATTGCAAACTCTTTTGAAGGGTCATTCTATACTGAGATCAGCTGTGTGCTTTGTGCTTTGCATGGCTCACTGATCAGGCAGTGAAAAGCAGACAGTAATTTTCACTTTACATATCCAATTTGTCAATGCAGAACTTGCTTTTTAGGCAATGGACGTTCAAAAGATAAGGGGAAACTGTTGCTTGTTTTAAAAATAATTCCTCTTTTTGCTTAGTTAAACCCTTTTAGCAGCATGCATCTTCAAGACATGTTTAGGATTAAGAGTAGGCAGGTGTGGCAGGTGTCTGGTGGACTGTGCTTCAAAGTGAAGTGGGTTTTCTGGAAGACCAATGTTATGTCTACCAGCTAGCTTTGTGCTAACATCATGTGTCGTAGGGCATCAAGTGCCCAAATGTAAGTGCCTGGGTTGCTATCATAGTGTTTGTGACACCTTCAAGTGACAAAGAATAGGCTGTTTATCCTTTATTTAAGCTGTTGTTTCTTGTCCATGGTATCTGTAAGTGGATAGAAGTAATTGTGTGGTGGGTTTTGTTTTTCAATTTATTCCTGTGGTAGAAGAACTAAGTATTTAATCTTTCTACTGATGTAGCTCATCTAACCTGTTTTCAGAGGAAAAAAACTCCAGGGTTTGCTTGAAGGCTGCAAGTCAGATCCCTGTGTGTTAAGATAGCCTTCTGGTGATTAAAAACATCTAACCCAAGAGCCATAATTTGTAACTTGATCACTGACTTCTCCTATTTTAAGGAAACAAATGTAATGAGATACTAAGCCAACAAAATGCAGTCTTCTTGATATGGTAATTTACATTGCAGTCCCAGTTACTGCCTGATGTGATTATGTAAATGCCTACAATCTAGCAATGAAAAATCATACTATAATGTGTTCTCAAATTATACGTATTATGCCTCTCTTTTGGAAAAAAGCCTCTAACTTAAAAAAAGATCATCCCTCTGGCAGAAGGAGAGCAGAAGATCTCTGGGACTTCCTTTTTAAATTCTATAACTGAATTGATAGAAGGACTGTCACGTGCCCTGTGCTTCTGCTGAACCTATCAGTTTTTTGGCTACCTCTTATGCTTTTTGGTGAACCAGTCTTTGAAGTTGGTTGAGTTGCTGAAGTGTGGTTTCTGCCCTTTTTGGGCATGGAAGTTTTTGATTGCTCAACTTAGTGCCATGATGGTATTTTTAACCTATGTGTTTTAAGATCTACCAACTCTGGGAAATGTGTTACAGTATTTCAGCACCCTCATGGTAAACAATTTCTTCCTTATATCTAGTCTGAATCGATCCTATTTTAGTTTTAAATAATTACTCTTTACCCTATTGCTGCAGAGCCTGTTAAAAAGTTTGTCCTTATCTTTCTTAAAGGCCCCCTTTAAGCATTGAAAGGCCACAATAAGGTGTCCCTGGAGCCTTGTCCAGGATAAACAATCCCAACCCTCACAGTCTGTCCTCCTAGCAGAGGTGCTTCAGCCCTCTGATTGCGTTGGCAGCAAATGATGCACAAGAAATCTTTATCTAACTGGAGCTGGAAGAACAATTAATTTTACCACTTCTTTTTAAATTATGCTGGGTTTTCAAAATGGTATAAACCCAGCTACTCGTAGTGATGTCTAATTAGATGAACTCCCATGACAGCAAACAGTACAGCAAGTTTTCTGTCAGAATGTAAATTTTCCTCTAAACTTCTCAGACTTCTCCACAAATGTTAGATTTGTTTAAGCATTTTAACTTGTCTCTAAAAGAAGCAGGTTTTTGGAATAAGATTCCTGCTGGTAGCAGTATTTTTAAGATTAAAAGCTGCCTTCATGCTAACCCATCTGAGACATTCATGTGACATTTGTTAAAAATTGGGAGGAGAAGAGATTTTTATGTGAAGCCAAAATAGAAGAAAGCCTGGAAACAGCCATTACAAAATATTTATGAAAAAGTTTTGAGTATCTTGAAGCTTTTTAAGAGGTGATCATATAGGTAGGAAATGACATACCCAATAAAATACGTGGTTTAAAAGCTTGTCTGGGGACTACGTGCTGGATACATTTTTGCTTGATGTTTTTCCAAAAGCATCACATTGCATCTGGGGCTGGCCAACACTGGAAAGCAAAGTGGATACTCATCTTGTCTGCAACAGGAGTAATCCATGACCTGGTCATCTGGAGTCTCACACAGGCAGTCTGTGACTGGCAACTTGCTGCAGAGAGTCAGAACTTGGATTGCACAAAAAAAACCCAGAAAAGGCATTCCTTCTCTTACTTTGCTGTATGCTGATTGGTTGGTTTTGTGCTTTCTGCAGTGATCTGAAGAGACTGAGTCAAGCAGCATAATGTGTAATTTATGAGTTGTACTTATAATTGACAGAGATTGAGAAATCACTGGGAGATCTGATAAAAAATGACCCCTCATCATTCTAAACATAACTCAGGTTCACATTTATCACAGACAGATGTCATTTTTTGCCTGCCAATCATTTATTTTGGTGCTCAGAAACTCCAAGTGCTGTTAAATAAAGCCAGGGAGTATCCCTGCATGAATCTGGGAGCTCCTCTGAGATCTAAAGCAGTTTTCTTGTCAGCCTTGATAAAAAGAGTAGGACTAGAGAGTGATACTCAAATTACAGCCATATTCTGTGCCTCCTGCTCAGGATCCTGGAGAGTGGGGAAGCAAACATTGACTGAGCTGAACCTGAGAATAAGTTCCAACAGCCTCCAAACTGCAGCTGAAGAGGGAGAGTTGCTGCTTACAGCACCTGAATGCATCTCCTTTCTCTCAGCAGGGAATATTTCATGGGGCACAAAGATGTGGAAATACACTCCAAATATTAAGTGCTTCTGAAAACCCTCCGAGGTGTCTTTCTGGGCCTAAACACCTCTCAAAATGGGGGCACTGAATGCCACTTTTCATTGGGTCTGTGACAAGATCAAACAGCAGGAAAAAAGATTCTTTTTAAAAAAAAAAAAAGTGATATGAAATCCATGGGGTTACACACAATGTCAAGGTTTAAACTCAGAAAAAGACCCCAGGCATGTCCCACTGTGGCCAGTGTGAGATCCCACATTGATCATACACAGCTTTAAAACAGTCCCCCAGAATCTAAATTAAGGGAAATGTTTTCATAATTTTTCTTCTTTTGCCCTCAGAAACAAAACCAAAAACTTATCACAGAATTTTTAGTATAGATAAAGCTTTTTTTGGTCTTCCTGCCTTCACTGTATTAGGTACTCCTTAAACCTTTGCCTTTCTCATGCATGTTTTTGTATGCAAGAACTTGGTAGCTGTTTCATGAAACCTAGTTAAGGATTTTTTTGAACCAGCCACAGACTAAATAGCTCTATATGACGAAGTAACACATTTAGCAATAAACTTTGAAATAATACTTTTCAAGCAAAATGTGAGATCTTTTTCTATCACTCCGAGAATGCTAGTCATAATCAGTGACATTAATATCATTGATGTTAATGGCAGACATCTGTTTATTTGGATTGAAGCAGTAAAAATGCCTAACTGTAAAAGAAATTTGAGATTTATGTTACTGAATAGAAGAACAGAGTTATATAAATATCTCTTCAGTTGCCAAATTGGTATTGGGGAAGAAATAGAGCCTGCATTTTTATAGCCCTTTAGTGCTATGCTTATTTAACTGGTGTTCCTTATTTTACCTCCTAACAGTCATCACAAAAATGCGTTTATCCCCTTTAAGGTGCAAAGGGAAAGAGTGTGGTCTTAATTAAGAAAAGAGTTTTTTATTTATTTTTAGAAATGTTACCCCTTTGTTATAGGAGTGAAGTTAGTCTTTAGGAGATGTTTGGTTGATATTAGTAAAAAATTCAGAACTCATCTATGTAGAGGCTGCAATAAATCCTCATTCCCTTTCTCTAAAGGAAAACCAATAAATCAGGGCTATTGAAGGCCTTGACAGTATTGTTCAGAATCTCAAGGGCACTTATTTAAAATTACTTTCTCACTATAAATAGTCCAGCTGTTTGATGAAGCCCCTGAAATTAATTTGCTGTCTCTCCCTTTTTTAATGAAATATTTGGTTTTTCATCCACTAGCATCACAGGGGAGGTTTTATTTGCTTACTGTTGTTATTTGTACCATTTTCACTGTTCTTTATCTTTTTTTCTTACACACACAGCAGTTCTGGCAGAGTTTATCAAGCCAGATGCGGAATGCTTGGAGTTGTTTGCTCGCAACCTACAGCCTGGCTGGACCAGCTGGGGAAACGAGGTCCTGAAGTTTCAGCACGTTGACTATTTCAGTCTTCTGCAGAATGAAAACTGAGCTGTGCCTCACATATCTATATTATCTGAAATTCTGTGCCTTCCCAGGGGGACTCTTGAACTTGTCTTTATTACTGATGGTTCCCTTAAAGGTAGTGAAACTAATTGCATTTCAGTTAAAATTCTTGAAGTAACAGGATATCCAATTAATGGTATCTGTTCGTACAAGTTCATCCCTTATTTTGATGACCTGAACATATTTAAATACTGGTGTTGGAGTGGAAGTTCATCCCTGTTTTTTTTTTTTTTTTTTGTTGAAACCTCAAGAAAGAAAGATATCTTAAAGTATTCTCACTGTACTTATTAAATTTGAGCTAATAACATATCAGAAGTGCTACATTGTAACACTTGTGGTTTTTTAAAGAATGACAATGAGTCTTTAAAGTGTCAGTGGAAGTAAACAGTTCTGAATTATGCATATTTTCTTAAAGAAGATTGTTTTTTGCAAAACAATGGATTTTGAACTAAAATAGTTATGAAGACAGTGTATCCTCCTATGTGTTAGTATCTATGTACCTCAGAGGAAATAAGAAGAGCAGTACTTGTGTTAATTGGCACATGAATTTTTGACTGACTACATTCTATGTAAAATTATCCTTTTAAAACGGTGGGCAATTATATCTTTCTATATAGGGTGTTAATTCTTTGAATACATTGTAAATGATTGGTCTCAAAATCTTACAAATTCTGAAATTTTGACAGATTATATGTATATTTTTAAAATTCTCCTTCCCTATGTTCTTGGAATATTAAAAAGCCATGACAGCGAGTTGTAGTTTTCAGCTTACATAAAGATGATACTTTTTTTTCTTTAAAGAATGGTACATTTTGTGTGTCCTTTGCTGGGGTTAGATTTGCTTTGAAAAATAAAAAAGAAAACGTAATGAAGCCTTTGTCACTTACTCATTTGCAGCACTAGAGGCAGAGGTGCTGGACAAGCTGATTTTCCTGATGGCAAGCTCCTGAGTTCTGGCTGTTTATAATGGGGAAGAAAATGCATCGCATACCTCCTTACCTTCATTTCCTTTTTGGTAGTCTGATGACGTGTGAAGATTTTTTTTTTAAATTAAACTTTGTTAGTAGTTTATTTTTTGACAATTTTGTAATAAAAATGAAAATAAAAACTTGTGTGTTATTTGCAGACCCAATTTCTAAACTGCTGTTCAATTTCATGTTTTACCTATTGGAGCAGTGGAATTAACAAAGCAAGTGTTTCTTTTTTCCCTCCCCCAACAGTTAAACATATACTCAAAGTAAGTAAATAATGTAACAGTGAAAGTAGTTACCAGGGAAAACATTTCCTGATGCATGATTTTATTTAGTCTGCATTTTACATATTTAGTACCTAAGCAGCCTTCCCTTACAGCTACAAGGGATAGAAGATGCTTTATTTGCATTCAGCTTTACAAGATATTCCTTACCTGCCATTTCTGTGTTTCCAGTCAGAATTCCCTTGCCTTCCCAAGGTGTTCTCATCTAGTACTAGATGAGTATATGAGACTCAAGCATGGAATAAATCATAACTTGTTTAAATCTTGTTTTTCCTTTGTACTCTGTAAACAGCACAAGAAATAGCAATATTGTCTGTTCCACATCCACTGCTATGAATGACTCTAGATTAGCTTTTAATTGCAAATAAAAGAAAGATGAATGGTCTTAGAGCAGGAAACCCCCTTTCTGCTTTGAGCTAAGCAGCAGAATCCTTTTAAGGGAATGACCTTCAAAGTGTGTAAGAATTGGTGATCTTATTAGTCTGTCTTTTCTGTGGAGTCTCATTGCAAATTGTGGCTTTCTAGAATCATTAGGTTTGGAAGAGACCTCTGAGATCACCGAGTCCAACTATTAACCTGGCGTCACCATGTTCACCACTAAACTAGAAGCTGAGCAGCTGGGAATCCAGCCTCTTAAGTATGGCTTGTATGTAGAGGACTTGTGCAGCCAGAATGTAAGCTTCTCAGACTCTTAAATCAAAAGTTGAAGACTGGACTTTAAGTCATACCTGGTCCTGTCATTAATAGTTATGAAGTTGTGCTCTGCTGCTTTTCCACTGGTCTGGCTACGAAGAAAACCTTGTGGATATGACAGGAGTGGTGGTCTACATCTGTGGCCAACCTAAAATCACTGCATTTTCTCAGGAGAAGAAAGTCTGCTGCTAACTTGCAAATCTCATGGTGGTATTAGCAGTTGATAGTTTCAGGGTCATCTTTTAAACATAATTGTTGACCTGTTATGCTTACTTCAAAATTTAAATAGCCTTGTACACTTTTCCAGCTGTCCAAACCCCCATATGTTCCTAATCAGCCATCAGCTCTGTCAGACGATTCCTCTGAGGCAGAATCTGCAGCATACTGCAAAACCAGCAATGAGTGAAACCAGCTAACATAACAGGACAATTAAAGATTCCTTTTATAAAATAATAATATTGTCTATGTCAATTGCTCTATATTACTTTAGTGGTAGAATGATGCCCTCTGTTGTGTCAAGCCTTGTCTAAAAAAGAAAACCTGCTTTGAAGAGTTTACAAACTTGGTAAGAAATGAAACAACAAGGGACAAGGTAGGTATGGAATTCGAACTGCAAGCAGTTTCAGAACAGCAAGAGATGATAAAGACTGTGAGAAAACTAGAGAAATAGCTAGAACAACATGAGATAAGGAAGCTGAGAAAGGAGCAAGCTGTGAGAATGGAATGCATGCAGACCATTTCTCATGAAACTAAATTTACATCTGAACAGTGTGTAATATCCAATGAGAAGTTGCAACGGAATATATGGACACTGTCATTGACCTATGGAAAGTGACCTTGGGAAGGCTTTAGAATATATATAGAGTAACTTATAGATTGACATATTCTCCTCGTCCTTCTCCATTTTCCTTTCTTTTTGAGTGTGTTACATGTAGTTTAATAAAATTAGTTTTGACACCTGTGACCCCTGTGCTCCTTCATCTGCTACAACTCTATGATGACGGGTAGGCATGGGGGAATACAGGATAGTAATGAGATGTTAAGGTGTATGTGATAAGTAGCAGCCTTTGTATTCTGTACAACTTCACTGTTCCTAAGAAATTACAGGGGTTTTCTCTCTCATTTAAAAGATACTTTCTGCTTTTCTATTCTGGTATCACATATTCCATGGAAAAATAGATAAAGCTTGTATTTTACTAACAACATTGATGAAATAGAAGTTTTTTTCATCTGTAAGTTCTTTTTTGTGGCAGCTTGGTGAAATTACAATTGCGATTGCTCAAGAATTTTCAGAAAGTATGTTATTTGGTACATCTGTTATTTAACAGGACACTGATAGAAGTTTCTTTGGCTAGGTGTTCTCCACTACTAAAAGCCTTTTAAAATTATGTCTGACTGCAAAACAATTTCTGTTCATAAAGCAAAAAAGTGATTTTAAGCTGCTCCTATATGTAGAGTACATCAAGTGTCATAATCAAACTTAGTTTTATGAAGCTTCAGGTTTGAGTATGATTTTGAAATGTCAAATTAGCATATGACCTTTACTTGTATTTTTAAACTTCTGTGAAGCAAAAAGAATTATACCAGTAAGATGTATTTTTGGAATAGTGATTGCTAGGCATGAACTCCTGTGAAAACAGCAAAATTTATTTGCAAGAGTAAATATTACTAAAAAAGTGAATTAAGTGAGTAGTTCTTACCTCTTTATAGTATTCAGCTCAGATAGGTGTCAGCAGCAGTAAAGAGTTGACTTTGAAAATAGATTTCCAAACTATGTAAAACTAAAGCTATAAAATTACAGGAGGTAAATACCATTATACCCTGAGAATTATGTTCATTAACCTCAAGATGCTGTTTAAGACTTAATACTGCTTATTTTGGGTTGGACGTAACAGGAAGGGAATGGAAGGTGGCTGGAGAATAGCCAAGGGTTCAGGAATGGTTAAGCTGCTGAAAGAAGTCTTGTGGTGTCCCAGCTGTCAGGTATTTTCATAGAATCGGAGCATAGTTTGATTTGGAAGGGATCTTTACAGGTCATCTAGTCCAACCCTCCCAGCAATGAGCAGGGGTATCTTCAAATATATCAGGTTGCTCCGAGCCCTATCCGAGCTGATCTTGAATGTTTCCATGGATGAGACATCAACCACCTCTCTTGGCAACCTGTTCCTGTGTTTTACCACCCACACTGTAAAAAATTTGTTCCTTGTATCTAATCTAAATCTACCCTGTTTTAGTTTAAACCCATTACCTCTTGTCCTATTGCAACAGGCCCTGCTAAAAGAGTCTGTACTCATCAAGTACTAGAAGGCTGCAATAAGGTCTCCCTGGAGCTTTTTCTTCTCATTGAGCAACCCCAAGTCTCTGAGCCCTTCCTTACAGGAGAGATACTCCATCCTAATTGTCTTTGTGGCCTCCTCTGAACTTGCTCCCACAGGTCCACATCTTTCCTGTGCTAGCGAACCCAGAGTAGGATTCAGCACTCCAGGTGGGGTCTCATGAGAGCAGAGTAGAAGAATGTCAAGTAANGAGGGGGAGAAGTGACCAGCTGGCCAAGATGTGGTTGTGTGTATGGGCTTCAAGAAGACATTGTTGAGTCATGTCCAGCCTCTCATCCACCAACATCCTCAAGTCCTTGGCAGGGCTGGTCTTCATCTGTTCATCCCCTGTACTGTTACCAGGGATTGCCCCAACCCAAATGCAGCACCTTGCACTTGTCTTGTTGAACTTCATGAGGTTCCCATGGACCCACTTCTTGAGCTTGTCCAGATCCCTCTGGAAGGCATCATGTCAATTGGGCATGTCAACTGCACCACACAGCTTGATGTCACTGCAAAGTTGCTGAGGGTGTACTCAATCCCACTGTGTCAGTAATGAAGATATTAAACAGTGCTATTAAACATTTTCTCAGTGGTCTGACAGTTTAGTGGGTCTTGCTTGACTTTGCAACTTTTGCCACAGTAACATGTTTGGGTTGTAATGACTAGGAGTACCCTAGTGCAGCAGCACATTGCTGTCCCATTTTCTTCAGTTCCCACCTGTGTGGGGATTGCTTTTTGCAGAGAACACAGATATGGAAAGCAGCTGCCAATGCCTAAACTGAAAGACCTAAAAACTGTTTCTGTGACCTAGCTGTGTGCCTTGGATCCATCCTGACTCTGTGGGAAAAACTTCCAGGATCAGGAGATCCACAGTGCTTTGGTCAGAGCTGTACCGGTAATAGAGGTACATTCTGTTCTCTAGTGTGTATCATGAAATCCCTTCTCTAAAATGATTAGATATTTTCCATTAGTGGTGGTAACTGAATGCTGATGTTACTTCAGGAATAGTGTGAAGTTAGAAAAAACAACCAGTGGAAGAAACTGGCTGCTACCCATAAAACAAGCCATGGTCTTTGTCTTGTGAGGGACATATGTCTTGTTGGGGACAAAATCTGCTTTCCTGCATTGACAAAGCTTGAGCCGACAGTTGCACACCACCATGTGGGTAGGAGTGAATGGAGATTTTGATTGTCAGAAGCAACTTGCATGGACCAGTCTTAAACAGAGACCTTTGGGAGAGGATGTTCCTGAAAGACAGTGCTCCTAAACTGGATCTTAAAAGTTGTTCCTAAGGACTGTCTGGAAAGCTGTTTCTGTGACTCAGCCACAAGTGCTCTTTGCTGCTGGAGAAGGTACCTTGGATACTCTGAACTAAATGGTGATCCCTTCAGAAGAAAACAGGTATACTCTGTTTATGGTCCAGTGTTCAGATGTGGGAGGGCATGGCAACAGCTGCTGAGTTTAAAGTCTGCCTTGAGAGAACATTTGTAAGGCTGGTCAGGCAGTGCTGGGAGAGTGACTGGCCTGCCAGTATGGTGTAGAGAGAATTGTGTTTGTGCATCTGCATGCAAAGCTGGTCTGTTGGAGTAGTGTGAATCCATGGTATACAGTCCTGTGAATTATGAGATGTGCTGTTGTGGATGATGAAATGGACACCACATGACAACCAATATGATCAGGTGAATGCCATTTATTTAGCTCACACAAGCGCCTATTGTAACCCAAAGCATTGTCCACGTGTCCTATTGCTTATGCAGATTGGCTAAATGAGTATGTTTATGCGACAGAATAACACTTGTCATTGGTTACATCGAAAATCCATGAATACAGTGTTTACATTAAACCCCCCAAAGGCATATGGAAGTTGTTTAGCCTACTTCTTTCCCATCTCTAACTGCGGGTATCCTGCTCTGGTTTATCTCTCCACCAGCTTCAGAGAATGCAAACAGGCAGGATTGCTCACATTTCCATTCTCTGTAAGAAATTCTCCTACAATGTGCATTGCTAGAAAGATCATATTTTTATTTGTCAGTGTCTTAATGTTACTAATTTATAGGGAAAAGGTACTCTTTATTTAGTTAGAGATGCCCCAATAACATGCATGGTTTAAAAGCTTGTCTGGGAACTGTGAGATGGATACATTTTTGCTTGCTGTTTTTCCAAAAGCAAGACATTGACAATGATAAGTGGACAGCATGGCAGCTGCCAAGGTGGGTTCCCATGACCCTTGGCCACATCTCAAAAGCATAGAAAGCAGGCAGAGGTTTGAGGAAGTGCATGGTTTCACTGGTCTTTCGGTGGCTTCAACATGCATTGACATCACTAAAATGACATCAAAGCTGCTCTAATGAGGCTATGTCACTTTGCCTCATAGCCTAGCTATGGGGACTTTTTTTGCTGGCATAAAGGAAGTGAGGTATCACCTCATCAGGGTTGTTCTTTGAGCAGATTGAAAATTTTCTGAAGAAAGTTGCTTTTCACTTGCAAACATTTTTTATTAAACTTGCTGAACTCTGTTGGTGTGCTGCAGAGCCTGGGCTTTCAGCATTCAGGCTGAGCCTACCACATGGGCAGTCCTGGAATTAAAGAGTTACAGGGCTTGCTCCGTGGGGCTGAGATCCAAGATGTTCCTCGTCTCCAGATATCCCAGCATTCTTGGAAGCACTCTGGCTACCGAACAGCAGGCAGAGCTCTGCAGTGGTCCTCTCTTCCAGCTTTTTGGCTTTTTAGCTCCCTATCAGTCTTCTGTAAAGAAGGGCTGGGAGGCCAGGTGGGGTCTTGGCACTGGAATCTGTGTTTTCTTAAGAAATGTGGGATTTTTCATCTTTTCTGTGTGATGGGAAAATCTGAAATTTCCATTACTTTTTTTCAGAGCATTTTCATATTTCAGTTGGTAGTTTGTCATTTACTTTCAATCAAATAAATCTACCTTTCCATAAACTCTGATTATTGCTATTTAGTTCTTAATTTCACCTTTTCTGTTTATTTCTCAACTGATTTGTTTCAATCTAACATTCCCCTACAAATCAGTAACTTCATTTCATTACATCATAGTCTCATTGGTATTACTGGAATCGCTTTAGATTTCTTTTAACTGTTGGGGCAGCTTGGCTGTAAAATTGTGTGATTTGAATTGATTTATTACCTGTTTGTACAAACAACTGTACATAACAGAGTGTAGCCTGGAATTGTAAACCCCAGTAGCTAGAGGTGAGGCAAGAGAGAGGGGCTGCTTAGTAATTGTTAGCAACAGCATCGTTGAGTGTGCAACTGTGGCTGTCCTGAGGCACCTGAAGTGCCATGTGGCCACACTCGGAGCTGAGGATGGGAAATTGTGCAATAGCGAAACTGGCTGCTGCCACAGTGATATAAAAATGTGTAAGCCACATGAGAGAAAGGTGTGATTTATCTGCTGATCTTTGTGTTGCCTAATTTGTGGGAATGAGGATAGAAAAGAATCAGCAGTAAATAAGTTAAATAGAACAACATTACTGTAGCAGGACTGTTTTGCACAAGAGGAATTTTATTTATCAGTCCCTGGTGCTACCTGTTTGATAACAAAAGAACAAAATGAGGCCTCATTTGATGACCGTAATGGAAAGGATCATCAAATGGATAGCCCTGACTCTGAATATACATGACTTTTTCCAGGTCATCTAGAGAGACAGTATTTATGGTTAAAATACTACTAACAAAATTCTATGAAGGCAAATATTTGAATAAGAGTTTTGCCCCTGACATTCAATATGCAATGGCATGTCTTCTTTTTTCCCCTGTCAGTAAGTAAATTGTCTTAAAATAAAATAGCAGCATTGCCTCTTGCTGGTTGGAATATTGAGCAGCTATATTCAGTTTTTCTTTTCTTGTGTAAAAACCAAACAATACCTTCTGCCAAGGAAGAAGAAGGTCAGACATTATTGTTTTGTCTGTAACATTGCCTCTATTTGCTTCACATTGTGGAGCCTGCAATCCTCTAAGCATCCAGAAACGATGGGACTCTCCTCATCTTGGCCTGTGTTAGACCTCCTCTTTTTTCCATTCTCTTTCCTTCCATGAACAGAATTTCTTTAACCTTTAATATGTAAGAAAAGGAAGGACTGTAAAGAGGAAATAACAGATAAAGTGGAAACCAGTGCCCAAAATGCAGTGGAATAATGAGAATTGTACACTTCATAGCTGGTGCTACTGCAGTGCTCATGGTTCTCTAAATCACCTCTCTGTGGGCAAGCTCATGCAGACATTTGAGACTTTGGAATCTGTAAAGTTCTATCTTTTTGCATTTTTGGAGATGGAAGCATTTTTCACAACAGAAGAGTGAGTGCAGTTCCCCCAGCCAGCATGGCTGGCGTGGTGGACTTCGCACACTGCTGGTTACAGGTCTGTTGCAGAATGGTAGAAAAATCTGAGTTTCATTTCTGACCTTTATTTCAGTTCAAATGCAAAACATAACCCCATATTAGCTATTATGAAGAAAGGGAACTGCATCCCAGATAAAACTTGCACAAAATCAGAAATTATTGTATATGAGTTGGAAATTGAAAGAATAGCTAATAATGTAATAAGCTAAAAATACCAGGATCATGGGTCATGATTTTACAGGATCATTAACTGAAGTTTGTAGCTAAATTTTACTAGTTTGTTTAATAGCATTGTCTTGTAACTGCTGTATTCTATTAATTCAGGAGGCAGCTTATTGAAAACATTTTTATGACAGTGTTGCTGCCCTCAAACTGTTCCATGTGTGGTTTAAAATATGTGACCTTTGTATCTTCCATTACTCTGTGCACTCCAAAAGTTAGGCTGCATTCAGCAAGAAAGTATGTGTCCTTTTATGAGGTTCATGCTTCATCTATTGTTTCATATAACTTCAAAAAGATAGCTCTGACATAAAAATTACAATTTTCCACATCAAAGTGACCCAGTCAAAACTTCCATCTAAAATTTTGTGAGGCCTACAGCCTAACTTATTAATAAAAACCAAGAGGGTTTAGGTTACAGAGATCTATTTCTGACCAGCTAACTGGCAGGCAAAGTTACAAGGATTTCTAAGTTTCTAATAAGGTCAAGGAAGTGCAGAACATAAGAGGAATCAAAATATTATTACAATTTTCACTGCATGATGCAACTTCCACATATGTATTACTTTTTTGGTCCCGTGTTCTTCCAGACTAATTGTGATAACCCTCAAAGTTAAAAATGCAACAGGAATCAACAATGTTAACATTACTGCTAGCATTATGGGAGGAAACTTTCTGGTTCTACAGTGCTGAAAAGCCTCATTTACAGGGACTGGGAACTGTCTTACACAACGATTTCATTTTGTTGATATAATCATGGCTTTGTATAGCCATTTACATAATGACATTATAGGTCTGTACGAGAAATAGGATTATATTATTTCATAATAAAGTTACTGAGGTTTTGGTATTATACAGAGACTCTGCTTTTACATATGATTTTCTTGAGAACACTCTTTAAAGGAAATTATTTACCCATTATCAAGCTGCTCTTTTTGAGGTCTTAAATAGACTGCCAAAGCGTAGTTTTTTTTGCTAACTGTCTGCGGGTGATAGGTGGCAATTTCACTACAAATCCCAATGGTGAACAAGCTCTTCTTTCAAATAAGTAGCTTGTTTATTCTTGTCCTCTGTTTCTTTACAGAAGGATTTGCTTACTGTACACAGTGGTGTGTGCAAGAGAAGAAGATCTCTTACAAATTCAGAAAGGATTGTTGGGCAGTGAATAGTGATTTTACAATGGGGGTCCTTTCCACGGGGGATCCTTGTAGTTGATCCCTCCATGGTAGTGAGTATTCTGCTTGGTAAGATTGCATCAATAACAGGGAATTCACTTAAGGATGTTGCCTCAGAATTTTTAATTCTCAGTCATAAGTCTTTGCTAGAAATCTAGATAGCACTCACAGTTTTCCAGATTTGTTCATTATGCAAAGCCTGTTTGATGACAGTAGTAGCAAAAGCAAAAGAAAATAAATCCAAATACACTGGTAGAGTTAAGACTCCCTTTGCAGCCCAGAGATGTGAGATGATATCTGTTATCTTCATAATTTTTTTTAGTGTCTAGCCATTTATGAAACTCTTACCCAGTGAAGATGTAATAGTTTTCATTTAAAATCTTGGTACTAGATATTTAGTCTGAGACCAGCTGTGACACTTAAATATTTCCTGCTTTGATGAACCAGATGATGAAATAATCTAATTAGTCTCCTCATGAGAAGCAGTCAGAAGTATGATAGCTTTCCTATTTAAGAATCAATAAAATGGCAAGATGGTAAAATCTGTCAGGGCATCTGTAACATGAATGTTTTATTATGAAAAAAGGAAAGCTTCATACAGATTTGATTACAGAGAATTACTTATCTTCCTTTGCAATAGCCAGGGATTAGCAAACAGTCCTTATCCTTCTGCATACTCAATGTATCTGTGTGTTTGTGGAAGAAGGGAGTATGTGAGTGAGATTTAGAGATACAAGTATTTATTTTTCTTTCTCTGAATGGGTAGTGTTGGTGTTGATTTCATTTTGGCAAGACCTTTATTCTTTCTCACCTTTCTTCATAGCAGGAGGTAGACATGATGGTCCTCAGCTGGTATGACTTTGGGAAGTTTCATGGAAGTTGATGAAATTGTGCAAGATTACATGAGCAAAGTCTTAGCCCTTTGCCTGACAGTTTCTGGTGTCCACTTTCCTCATCTCTGATGATGCCTTCTGTGAATTTATCAGCTTATTCAGAATGTAGAAAACAACACCCTATAAGGCTGGCATGGTATTTTCCAAACCATCTGTGGCTATTTTTTCACTAATTTTTTCCATGTAACCCAGCATTTTTAATCACTGTATCAGACATAGCTCCTTCCATGTCTTACAGGGGCATCAAACCAAACCATAATTGCCAGGTACACAGGTTTTTAATTAATCCTTTGCCTTGAAGGAACTTAGCTGCTGCTAGCAGTTAAGGGTATTTGCAGTTCCCCATCTTGTGAATGTATCAGCCTCATGTTATAATCCACATTCATAACCCACCTCATTTAAAAGTGAACTACAGCTGCTCCTGTTATTTAACATTTTTAACATCTTTTGTGTCTTTTATTGACCCTTAGAAACATCACAGACCACAGTTTTAGAAATACTGAGCTAAATAGCAGTTCTTGCTTCTAGGTCATATGGTGTGTTGGAACTATGCTTTTCTTTTATGGTAACACTTTCACTGGCAGACACTCTCCTTTTTGTGCCTGTCTTGGTATACCTGTCTCATGTTGAGATACAAATCTCTTTAGATTGAAGAAGGCAAATAATTCAGGAGGCTTTCTAAAAGCAGCCAAAGCATTTATCTACTTTAGTTACAAGTATTCCATCTCTACCTAGCAGTGCTCTGTGTCTGGGGAGAGCTTAATATCAGATACAGTTTTCCCACTGGATGGGGATCTTTAATGTATCACTTGTGAATAGTAACTCTCTTCTTTGACATTTACAGTTGCTGTTGATATTTCTTACTCCTAAGGTTTTCACATAGTGAGCCTTCCAGGAGGGCCTGAGTTGTCTCAGGCTGGGGCACGTTCACCTCCTTTGGGAAGCTGTTTTGAATATCTCAGCTATTCATAAAAAGGCAATGTGACTTTTCTAGCCCTCGACAGTACATCTGTCTCACTGACTCACCACAGAGAAACTGAAAACAAATATATTTGCCAGTCCCAATAGCAGTGCTTGGTTGGTTGTCTCTTTCATACAGGTGGATGAACACAACTAAGCCTTCTCAGGAAGTGCTTTGGGCAGATGGGCCTGGATTGCAGAGGCACATAGCCAGGACAGCAGCTCAACAGGAGTGAGAGCTGGACTGCTGCATCCTCTGGTTCAGTAGAGGAGGAAGCACTTAATTTTTGTGTCTGGTGTCAGACCGAATCTCTAGCACCTAGAAGAAAGAGCATTGTGACCAATATGGACTCTAGGAAGAGATGACTGGTAGCATGCAATGAGAGAGCTTTTATGAGAATTTCCAAGGTAAACGTAAGAAGTCTACATAAAGTCTGAATTAAAAAAAATAAGTGCCTGTATAAAGGTTAGGTTTCCTGGTGAAAACTTGTAATGCGTGCCAAGCTGGTACTAAAAAGGATAGCCTCCACTACTAACCTGTAAAGTATTTCATGAGCTTTTCATTTATTTCTTGAAAAAATTGACCTATGATGAAGATAAGAGGCTGAGAGTCATGTATGCTAAGTCACTTTTCTGGTTTGTTTACTCCATCTTCAGGAGCATAGTGGTAGGTGGAGAATAGAAATGGAGGGTTCATGTGGGGATGACAGTGTGTGTGTATATCTCTTAAGGTCTGAGGTGATTAATGAATGCATCCTTAAGGACCAGAGAACCTCCTGTAAAATGTGGATGCCTTGGAACCAGTAGAATCTTTCCATGTATGTTAGGTGAACTACTGACCAATAGTGTACTGGCATGTTATATACAGGAGTAGATAAAGGTGAAGCTGTTACTAAAAATAAAGTCCTTTGTCTTCGGTGAGCCTTCTGATCACACTGCAGCCTGAGTTGTCTCTGCCTCCTCTGACCACCGCTAAACGAATCTATATTACCTTAATAAAGGGTGACCCCAACAGTTCAGAACCAGAGGAGAAAAAGGAGAAGCACTGCAGTGAAGGATAATGTCTAAAATAATGAAATTTAACAATGTTATATTAGGCAGTGCTGTGGTATGTTGTGGTGTTCACAGCAACTGACCTCATGTCATGCCACACTTAGACTTCCTTGAGATTTATTTATGCTGGCACATGATTTTGAATGGAACAAAATATAGTTGTCTTTAGAATCCAACTGAAACAAGAGTATTTCTTTAGCTCTAAACAATAAAAATGTTTACTACGTACAGTTGGTACTTTCCCAGCCAATTAATAGAACAGTATAATACTTATTTTGGTTGGGAAGTTTATTTCGCTTAACAGGTAACAGCCATCAGTCACTCAAGTGCCAGTCTTGTGTTGTGTATAGGTTTTTAAATGTGCTTGGTGTTTGGGAGAGGTTTGGTCTTGTCAGAGAACCAAGGTGAGTGAACAATCTAGTATTGCTCTGTCCAACTATAGCTTGCAGCAACAGCAAAAGATCACAGCAAAGAAAACAATCCACAGTTGCATAAAAGAAGTTGTTCTGGATGCCAAATGGACTGAAAGGAGATCCAGAGGTCACTGACCATTCTTTTATTGTGTGTTTATCCATGGTTTCCTGTCTTACTTGGCACGTTCTTCTAAAACCCCTCTGTTGTGGTAAAGGTGGTTGTAAACTGAAGAAAAGCAGCAAACACTGAAAACCACTGATGGTGGCACTAGAGCCCTATCCCTCTAGTCTCCTGCCAAGAAAGCTAATAAAGAACATCAAAAATAGATGTTATCAGGCCATCAAGAATTAACAACATGCAGCAGATGGTAACACCTACCCTTTGCTATATATCTAATTTTAGCCCAGACTATTTACCAGCAAGTTGTGGCAAAGGTTAAGGAATCCAGTGCTGAGGAGTGGGAAGCGAGTAGAGGCAGGAGGGAGCAGAGAGGTTTTCTCTCACTTCTGGCCCTCTTTAAGGTTATCATTTTAATCAGTGGGTTTGCACACCATGATTACCCTCAGTGAAATGAATGAAAGTGTTTCCTTCAACCTCCACCTATCAAGTGGTGTACTGCCAGTTGAAATGTACGACATACTCAAAAAACTGGATCTGTATTTTATGGCTGAAATTGAACTATCTCCCTAAAGGTATTACCATGGGAATGCAATTACACTATGCAGTGTACGTGTGGGGAGGGCACATGTGCTTATGGATGCACATACGCATTTTCACTCATATTTTGTCCTTACCTCTCTGCTTTATTTGTTTTTCTTTCCTGACACTATCAACATTGTGATTGGATGTGTGTGAATTGATGCATGTTGGGTCTGTCACTCTTGTGATGGAATATCTAGACTGAGAGCATGTCTTCACCAGGAGCTTAACTTAGACTCCCAACTTCATTTTAGTACAAATCTCTCTGTCAGGAGCGCACTTAAACTTTTCACCTTGGCTTATTTGAGCTCTGAACAGATTTCTGCTGGCCCAGTGAAGGACATAGTCTAAAGTCAAGATCTCTGCTGAAAGGTGGTCTGACTCAGCAATGCAGCCTGCCTTGCCAGTCCAAGCCAGGGAATGGCTGAAAAGTGCTGGTAGAGCAAGAAAGACCTCTGCCTGGAATCAAGGATGCCACAGTCAGGGTTAGCAGACCCTGCACCAGGTGGGTTTGAGGCTAGGTGGTCTGGTTTCTCAGTTGGAGGAGAAGCTGGTGCCACTGCTGGAAGTGTCGATCCCAGACACTGCAGTAAGTGACAATCAGCATTTAAAGCCTTGCCTCTGTGATCCCTCCACTGCTCACGGAGACCAGACCACGCTGGTTTTGCCAGAACCTTGGCACAGGGGTGTGCACCCTCACATCCTGCAGTGTGCAGCTGTTGTCTTGATGCTATACCTTCACCCTTTTATGGGTCTTTCCTTGCTCAATCCCTGCTAGGTTTTTTGGCTGTAGGCTTAAATTTATCCATGAGTCCATACTGTGAAGATGCAGGGATGTCTGCAAGATTAGAGGAGGCTTGAAAACTTCTGAAAGAGGATGTAAGCAATGGGATAATTTTCCCCAAAGCACTGGGAAGCCTTCCATTACTCTGCCTTTTAGAGGGTCATGTATAAATTTAATTTATTTTCGTTAAATTGCCATATCACAGTCTGTGTTTCGTAATGGGAAGTACCATACACAAGGTGTTTAAAATGTTTCTCTGCTGTGGATGCTTTGTGTAAACAACACTTCAGTGAGAAACAAACTGCCTTGAGTTGCACAAGTAAATAAAAATTACTTGAATCCCTGGTTCTGATGTACTGACCAACTACTGTGAGTTTTCTGTATTTTATGCTTGGTTTAAAGTGCCTGAAAGTTATTGGGGTTTATATTTATTATTTAACAGACTTCTCCTGGGAAGATAGCTCTGGCTGTCTCCTTGGTTCAGCTGCATTTTTCAAGAATAAAAAGCACACAAACCTGTTCATTTTGAAAGTTATGTTAATTGGCAAAGGACTGTTGAATTTTTAAGGTTCAATTTTCACATTTACAGTTGGAAAGATCACTCATAAAGAATTATTTGAGGAGTTTTGCCATTTTCTTTATAGAACTGCTGCAGATTTCATAGGTACAAGCATTAAATTTCTGTATATATTTCAGCATGAATATTTTTTAAAGGATGCAAATAGCCTTTTGTGAATTTTCAAAATCTGAAATGATGGTTGTGTTAGTTAGATAAAGCACAGTTGGTTACCCTCGAGGGAATCTAGTAGCACTGGTCATTACAAAGTATGCAAGAAAATACAGTGAATGCCACTGATTCTTGCATAAATGTTAACCCATATGAGCATTTAAGAAGGACAGGCAATTAATAAAGTAGCATAACTGTGTATCCCAGAATTTCCATAGCTTCAATGTCTCTTCAGCTTATATTTGCAGAACATTAAGAAAAATCAGATGCTGGGAAAATACTGTTGTTAAAATGGAATATTTTTTTTCTTGTTACCTAATACAAATAGTAGAGAAGACAAAGAAAAAAAAAAGGTTTCCCATGCCCCTTTACGTATGATCTCAGGAAGTTAATAACTTCTAATAAATGCTATAAAACAGTCCAGAGAACCTCTGGCATGTGACTGTGAAGCATACCTGGAAAACAAAAATGCCTTCTTGCCTTTATCCAGCTGACTACACCATTCTTGGGCAGTGAGCAATGAGTCAGAGTCTGATTTGCTTCCTCAACTGCCTTAAACTGCAACAGGCCTTAAAAAGAGGCTTTCTAGCACAAATAGTGTTGAAATTAAACTTTCCGAGGATTTATTCAAGTTTAAAGTTTTAATGTCTTGATGCACAAGAGGCAAATGCCCGTTCTGTGAAGGACTTTATTCTGCAGCATGCTCAGAACTAACAACAGCCTTGAGTTAATTGAATGCAGTCCACGAGAGAAATATAGCACAGCATCCAGACGCAATACAATATATTCAAGTGTTTGTCCATATGTAAGTAGCTAATTGATTGTGTTTCTATGAAGCACAACTCAAGGTTATTTTATTATCTTTAGCACAAAGCTAAATCATACAGGTTGCAAAATGCATTTAAGGGCAAGGTAAGCTTAACTACAATGTTGTGAATGACAATGAATTATTTTTGCTCTTCATCTTACTGTACCCTTCATAGCTCAGGGACAGCATCTGGTGCTTGGTGAAATCCTAGTTCTATTTAGTTTTTCTGCTAGGAGGATTGATGGAAAAAGAAATTGTGTGTTTTCCAAGGACATGCATTCATGTTAAATATGGTTCACATTTAGAGTCTTGATTCTTGACCAGTCCCAGTCATTCATGTATTATGATTTAAGCCTCTCAAAAATATGTAGATATTAAAAGAAATCATACAAAAATCCTATACAGGGCTCAGTCTCTTTGTCCTCTCTTTCTAAACCTTTTAAGCACCTTTTCTACATGACCATGAAGTCTAGAAACTTACATAAAAGCTGAAATTCCCCTGGAAATCATTATTCAAAGTTCCATGAAAGTGCTGATCAAAACTTTTAATGAGATTGTGCAAGCTGGATTCTCCTTTTTCTTCTATCCCATCACCCATCTGGGTCCTTGAAGCTGCTATGAAGACAAGTATGAAAGTTGTATTCCCTTTCTTTAGGTCAAAAATCCCCCAAACAAACAACTCCACAGCAAATTGGCATGGTCTTGCTGGGCTGGAAATGTTGTATTTTTGGATTGGATTTCCTCTTTTTTCTCCTGTCCACCATCAGTGCAGCTGCACTGAATGAAAAGCAATCTGGGGCAGTAGGCAGAGGGCAGACACAGGGTGTGTGGGCCCTCCACCAGCCTATGTCACCCTTGGAGTACAGTGGTGAGGAGAGCGTGAAAGGGTCAAAGGAAAGAGTTTTGGAACCTTCATTAAAAGTGTACAGCATTTCTAATGGCCAAGCAAAGGATACAAGTTTTCTTTACCTTCATTCCTGTGCAAGCACAGATACACTTCAAAATGTACAATTTGCCTGTGTGTAGCTGGGGGAAATGACATAATGTAGCTATAACTGTAGCTATAACTTAAAATTGTGAGTAAACTGCAAATGCTGTCACGCAGTATTTGGCATCTTAATTCCTTGTTATTAAGGGCAGACAAAACTGTTTGTGAAACATCTCGAAGAGCTGTTATTTTTAACAAGTGACAGACTGATTCTAGCACAATGGGTAGAAGCTTTTTAGCAAATTAAATAGCACGATGTTCTTAGTATGAATGTTAGATAGGGAATACTTCCCAGGAACAAGTATTTGAGGCTAAACCCAGAATTTCATTGGGAAAGTAAAATTATTGTGAATTTTGAGTAGCTTTGTGAAAGGAATTTTCATGCAGAAGTGTTACCTTATCCATCTTATCTATACGTTAGATGTAGCCTGTCTGTATATAACAGAATGAAGTGTATATATGTCTTCATATATGTGTATGTATATAATGTGGACTTTTATATATGTGTATGTATTTATGTGTGTGGGGGTATATAGATGTCTGTATATAACAGAATGAAATGCCTTCAGCATGCTCAAGTTACGGTGCCTGTATCAGCTGATCTCCCTGAGAGTGCCAATGCCGTAGTTTCCTCAACGCATTAGAAAAGAATATGGATTGCATAGTACTGTATATGTTCTTAGATTTCTCCTTTGAATTTGATAGAAAGTTATGAGTTTTCACATTAGTGTTGAGACCCTAAAGCACTGTACACATGCTAAGAAACGCCTTAGAACTAATGAGACAAAAAATTGAGGAGTTGAAACAGAGTAACAAAGGAAGGAAAACATTGATGCTTGCATGATCCTGGAAAATAACAGTTATCTTCTGTTACAGGTATTAAAATAAATTCAGCAATGTTATATTGGTGAAGAAAAGTAGACATGGGACTAAACCCGTGGTAAAAGAGCAAAACAAAAACATCCCTTCAAATGAAAGCCTTTGACCAAGAAAAGACACCAATCAAGACACAAATCAAATATTAAAAGTATTTCTAATTAAAATGTTCCATTTAATATGAAAAATAATACAAGAGAAGTATATCCAAAATTCAAAGCAAGTCTATTACCTATTGCAGAGCTTCTATATGCTAGTTAAGGAGTTTTGATTTATATTATCTGAAATTACCCTGGCTATAAAGCTGTCTATCTGTTAACAGTTTTGCTAATGCATCTGCCATTTTGGTGCCTAGCACTATTTCCTTTTTTTATCTGCTGTTAAAAACAACAATCAAGGATCTGTGGAAAGTTCTCATTTTTTAAGGGTTTTCTAGTCCAAACTGTTTGACACAGCCACCTGCAGTAACTGCCCAGCATGGCTATTCATTAACCACTTGTTGAATTTCGTTTCCATGACAACTTACTGTTTTATACTATCTTAGAAACTCAGTAGAATTCAGACATCAACTTAAAACACCTAAATGTTTCTCTGAGTTGCATCTCTTGTTTCCTTGGCAACTTCTTCTCAAGTCACCCTAGGATATTTCAAGGCACCCAAGACAAATTTCATCGCATTGATCTTTTTAATGAATTTACACTGACCTGCAGTATACACATTGTACCAAACTTAAAATATTAGATGACAGAATCTTTATTGATTTCATTCAAATGCTGCTTCTCAGCTGAAATCCAATTACTTGCCCCAGTGCGTACATTTCCCCCATTAAGGCTGCAAAAACAATGCTGTAAGGCGCTATCTATATGTATGCAGACCAATCTGAAAATTAAAAACAATTTTGTATACTAAGTGCAATGTTTCTGACAGAAACAAGGACACGTTTTTGCTGCTCTGCAGTAATGTATGATTATTTAGATAAATTCTAATGAGGAAAGGTAAATGCAGAATAAACCTCAGGAAGCACTGGCACTCACATTCTTTTTGGTATATTGCAAAGTCAGTAGTTAAAAAAATCATACCACAAGAAAATAATCACAGATGCTAAATTCTGTCTCTCATCCCCCAAAGGGAAAAGAAAGAAAAATCTAACACTGATCCCATGATGGTCACAAAAGTTGGTGACTCAACAGGTCTTCCCTCATTTTGCATATACTTGTGCTCTCCTGGAGCAGTGTAAGAGGCTGAAACAAACAAGATGAATCTTGTATCTTGGTTGCAGTCTCTTCCTCCAAAGTCCCTTAAGGAAAGAGGGTCCAGTTCTGAGCAAATATTTAGCCTCTGCAGTGGGTAAAGACTCTTTTCATTTCCCACTTTTCTCCTTTCACATTGACTGGTCCCACAGCCTTAGGAAGTCATATTTGAATGGAAAAGTGGAAACCAGAGCAGATCCTGTAAATTAATGTCTTTTGGAGATAAGAAAGGACTGAAAATCTAAGATCCACACACTAAAGTGTTATATCCATCTGCATTATTTAATCCTACGATACTCAGTTTCCCCAGTAAAAATCCATATCCTTTTATTTCTATATCTGGCCTATCTTCTTTGCTGACTTCAACCCTGGTTTAGCATCTTCCCATTTTTGTCATAGCTTCCTTTTATCTGGTTTATTGAGTATGCTTCACTCTAAAGTAAAACTGTAACCAAACACAGACAACACAATGAGTGCACAGACTGATTTAGCATCTGCATAGATGAATATGGGAATATATTTACAAAACAAAGTTAGTTCCTGTAGTGTCCTTTGCTGACATCTTTTTGAGATCTCTCCTGGAAGGGTAATTTGCTGCTTTTAGACATGTTTTGTAAGCTTTCGCATCTCAGCTTTGTCAGTGTTTTGAATTACTCCATCTTGCTGTTTTAACAGAGGAAGAGAGATTTGAAGTCAAAAGCACTCTGCTGCACCCGTGCTTACTGCTTTGCCAGCCTTTAGCAGCATCTGCTTTTGACCCAGAAGAAATTTTTTCTTCCTTATGTTATCCACATATGCTGAAGGTTTAGGAATAGCTAAATATAAATATATTCTGATAGAATATTTCCTTGTTCTCAAAATTTCTTCACAAGGGTGCAATAGCTCTTCTCATATGCCAAGGTCAGCTTCCTCTTCTGCCTGTGTGGGGCTGAGATGAGTTGGCTCAAGCAAGAGCAATTTTCTGAGTGTGTCTGAATCTGAGGTTTTAATCTGAACCAGTCAGCCTTACCCAGGAAAGTTGCCTGGGGTAATCTGTTTTGGAAAAGAGCCTTTAAGTTGAGGTCCAGTCTGGTGCACATAAGATCCAAAGGAAGGGATGAAGCAGTGGAAGAGGAGAGGGACCATATTTTTACTGCTGCAGGAGCTGGCTGTCATGGTGACAATATGCAAAAATATTTGTGTAAAGGAAATCTATTTTCTACTGACAAAGAAATTAATGAAGGATGTTTTAAGAAAGAAAAGAGTGAGTTTTTCTTTTTGAAGTGAGGCTTAACATGGAGGAGCAACCTGAGAGGAAATTAACTCCTCTAAACTTTAAAAAAGCCTATCAAACAAACAGATGTGAACAGAGCCTTGAATCACATTACTGGTAGCTGACAGGTGTGCAACACTCAAAGATTTGAGACTTAGAGTTATATAAAAAACCTAAATAGCAATGGCTTCATAAGAGGTAACTGGAGATGATTAATTCATACCTTTAAAAAAAGAATTAGTGAGCTGTTTGTCTAAGCCAGAACGATCATTCCTCTACTGTGTGTCTTCTGCTTTCTTACTTTTGCCTGGCGGGAAATGAGCCTTTGAAGACATAACAATTGTCTAATTTTCTGCATGTTAGAAGTCTCATTAAGTATAATAAATTATTAATGCCAAAGAGATTATGGTGGAGAGCATTTGTTGGATCAGAGCTACAAGTGTTAAGCCCTTCTGGAAAAACTGTATCTTGTCTATGCCTGTACAGTATCAGTTTACTGTGTCTTCAATCTAGTTAGCCTTACAGCTTTGGATAGGATAAATAATAACATTTATAAGGACCAGATTATATGATGTGTGTGTAATTTCAGGCAAACTTAAAATGTTGGGCAATATGAATATGGTCAAATTTCCTTGTCTCTTGAGATAAATTACATAAATATATAAACTTTAAAGAATTGCTCCTGCTCTTTTCAAATCTCAAATGCATTTCATGGTGTTTGGTAGATAACTTGCACTGCCAGGACTTACTGTTATGCAGAATGTACTTTAATTAAGATTTTAATTCATGTCTTATGTCTTGATTCAGGGTTATAATATGCTGTTTTCTCTGGTGTTTTAGCCTACTGGTAAAATATTAATATTAAATGTTTAGTAGAAACTCATCTTTGAAAGTGTTTTTGTTCTTGATTTTTTTCAGACTAATTGTTCTTTGAAGTACAAATATTTCAACTTTATTTGGGTGGGAGTATATGTAGTAGACTGTGATTGCTGGGAGGGATTAAAGAACTATGTTCAGGAAAGACTGTGAAAGTCTTTCCAGAGCTTTCAGTTGGATTTTGGTCATGCTGGATCAAAAATTTTAACATACTTCTCTTCAATTCCATATTGACACTAGTGTTATGGCATGTTCTTAGTAAGCTGAAGTATTTATCAAAATATATGATACCAAGATATATGATTAAAAAAATGATTTTCCTGAATGAGGTCATCCATTTGTTTTAGTCATAGTCTGGCTCTGAGCAAGCAATGTAAATATATTTGTGATTGAAATAAAGGATGTTTGTTGTACATAGGAAATCAGGTTTTGGAGATAATATTTTACTATATCACTCCTCTCAAATCATTGATAGAACTATGGATATTTTTTTCAGAGAAGAAACAAAAGTACCAGCTGATTTATTTACCCTGGAGGCAGCTAAAAATCCCACAAGGTTAGAATGAGTATGTTGATCTGTGCTTGTACTTTTGGTGTAAAGGAGTGTAAAATATACTGCCTTTGTTTGCTCCATTTTCTTTCATTCCTGACTTAAATTCAGGGGGATTGCCAGAAACAACAAAATGCTCCCTTACACAGTGGTACCTCTTTTACAGCTGGGCATGTGCCAATGGCCTAAGGGTTACATCTGCTTTGCATATGAATTTGCACAGTATATTCATGAGAGCCTAATGTGAAGGGTTAGTCTTTATATATTTGTATGAATTATACAGAAACTGCATAAAATATGTTTCAAAGGCTACAGGGGAAAAGGGTATAAAAAAGAAAGCTGACACTTCTGATGTCCATCCTTCTCTTCATGCATTATTTAACATGCCTTCTACTGCCAATATCCATCAGGCTGAAATTCTTCAGGAAAAAAAAAGCTAAAGCTTTGTTTGGAAGACAAAGAGCCTCTCAAGCGTCCCAAAGCTGGAAGCTGAACATTCACCCACCTAGACAAAAGCAACATCAAAATAAAACAGGAGATTTTGGTGCCAGCAGCACTCTCAAGTATATGTAGTAGTTCTTGGAATCTCTTCTCTTGGAAGCTCAACTAGTGAAGTGTACCATCCACCCTCAGCCTCTATTACTTTTTGTTTCCCTAGGTGAAGTCTTAAAGCAGTGAAGACATTGCAATGTATTTTCCAAGCAGTGCTTAGCCTCAGGAGGTTCCAAGTTTTGGCTTCTCTCATGCCTGCAAAATGGGCTTTCCATCTAGAAGATTCTGGTGGCTGAGGTTTTTTCACTCCTTCTCTAGCGCTTTGAATGGGATGGTATTAGAAGGGTACATTGAGGAAGAAGTGGCTATGACTATTTCAAGTTGTGTTCTGGTCACTTGGGACTTCTGCAAAGATTTATTTAGAGAACCTCCTCTCCCATGTAGCCTCTCTTTTGGTTTTCAGAATGGGCACTAGGGATACCTCAGGAAAAGTCCTTTATTTGACCAGGAAGCTCAACAACATCGAATAGCTTCAGAGATTTTCAATTCAGAGATAAGCAATGTAGACACGTTGCTTTTGTCTACGTGGATTTCGTTTGGTTGATTTTGTTTGTTTTGTTTCTCTTTATTTCTTGTAAATGAAAGCTCAAATCTGCCTCATCTGGTGAGGATATCATAGAGCGATCATGGGAAATTAATGAAAAACTTTCCAGCAGCACATTCTAAGGCCAGTAAACTGGACAGACCAAGGGCTGTGCAGCCAAACAGCATGTTAACAAAGAGGGACTGAATCATCCATTGCACTGGTATAGTTGAGTGAAAAAGCAAAAACCAGCACACTGTCCTCACATATAACCTCTTTTGTTAAGAAATGGAACAAAAATAAGGTTGAAGTGTTGGATTCTGTGCTTGTGTCTGTGTTAGAGCCCCCCTTATCTTTGTCATGGACATCTGCTGGGTGTGGTTGTAAACCAGACCTCCACCCCAGGTGAGACCTTGGCTTGAGTCTGGGACTGTAATCAACATAAAAATCTGAGGTTTTTTTACACTGAAAGATTACAACTCATTTCTGATTTTATCTGTTTCTGCTCCATGATTGTATTTGGAAATTATCTATTAGCTATTGAACAATTATAAATGTACAGAAATAAAATTCTGTTGTAATAGGTGGTAGCATGGTGCTGCATCTACCTTCTCATGTGCCTAACAGCTCTATGTTTGACTTGCAGCAGTATTTTTTCATTTGTCTCTGAGGCAGATGTAGGTGTGTAACTAATATCACTGAAATATATAAATACATTTCCATAATTGGTGTCTTGTGAGGGTAGATTTGAATTTAATGGGGGACTCAAGTCTTAAATGTCTTGCAAATTATAGTATATTGATTAATACTATCCTCTCAACCAGAACTTAGTTTATCAGCCAGCTGTTTCCAAAATATCCAGGAATCCACAACTGGAGTAGCCTAGCATTTAAATCAGAAAAATAAATGAAGTTAGATGGGCACACTGAAATCAAACTATGTCTGTAAAAGCATATTTTTGAAGATGGGATTGGCAAATGTTTGGAAATAATTTTGAATATTTTTATGCAGGATGTATTCAGTAATTAGAATTGGCCCTCCAGGTAACCTTTCATACAGCACTAATATTATTTCAAAGTGGAAAGCTGAATTATTAAATTACTTAAGGGCACAATATTTACCAGATGTAATCAAACAATTTAAGAATGAAGAACAATCAAGATTTGCTTTTCTGTATAAATGCTTCTTCCTGCAGTAATCATGCAAGAGTGCACGTGCTGGGCAGAAAAAAGTTTGCTTCCACTGGTCCTCCTCAATTAAATTCTACCTGTGTGCTACACTGAATCTGTAGTCACCCCAAACCAGCAAATGTAGACAAAAGGAAAGTAAGAACGCCCTGGAATTTAGTACCACTGTTCCTCTTTTTGTTGTGCTTGCCTTTGCATAGTGTGCTTGGAGCCCCATCTTATCCATTTCCTAGGGGTAATCCAGCAGTAATTATCAGAGGATTACCACTTCTGAGAGAGGTATGCAGGAGGGAGAAAAATGAATGTTCATAGGCAGAGCTTGTTTGGTTTTTGCTATGGGAATGTCAGTCTTATGTCAGTAGACCATAACCCTATAATGAAGGAGCATCCCAGCTTTCTCACTGTCACTTTTGCAATATATCTCTGTGTCTTGGTTTGCTTTAGGATGGAAGATTTTTCTTGCTGTTTCATGAGATGAGAAAAAAAGTCAGAAGAAAATAATTACAGAGAGAGTGCCCTGCAGTATCCAGTACCCAGTTGATATATGGATCAGGGTTGTGAGGGCTCTGCTGGACCAGAAATTCTTTGATGCCACCGGTGTCTGGAACAACTTCTATCTGCAACAGAAGACAACATTCCTCATTTCTTTCAACAAGGTGCCTGCAACACGAATGGTGTTTGAAAGGAATGTCTACAAATTTTTACCATGTCCTTGGACCGACACTATGTGGTCAACAGTGACTATGAATGACCACAATTTCAGAAGTAGAAACATTAAAGGTTTTCCTTCTGTTTTTTTACAAGCACATCAGAAAGAGGTCTGAAAACAATATTGTAGAATTGCATTTCAAAATAATTTTCTCTCTAAGTAGGGTGAAGTAGCAAGCATGTGGCATGTAGAAAGTCTGCAGTAATTGACTCAGACTTAATCCTGCCTAAGCAGTGACTAAGTTCACCTTGTTGGGGGTTGCAGAGCAATGATTGACTTCACCTTGTGGAAAACTTTATCTGATTGTCAGGAGAAAAAGAATGGGAGAAAGAATAGCAAGGGCAAATTAATATTACTAAGATATGGAGATTGTTGAGTTCTTTCAATCCTTAAACTTTATCTTTTTTGGTACACCATCTGCAGTCCTGTTGCTAACTGCTGCCCATCAAAGTTTCTGCATGGTCACAGCTCTCTTCAACTGTGACCTCCCACTGAGAGATGCCTTTTCCTCTTCTGCTATCAGCCAACATTGGTACAGCCTAGAGACAAGGGTGAGAAGAAGGCATACTTATTGTTCAGGCAGGGCTTGAAAGAGGCCAGGAGCTCAAGGAGAAAAGCTCTCCCATCTGATTCTGCTTGCAGCTCAGGATCCAGGCTTTGTTCCTCCTGTTACAGAGAAACCGTTCTGCAGGGTCAAGACTGAACTCCCCCCTGAGCTGCTTTTCCTGGTGAAAAAGGAAAGGTGTTTCACAGAATCATGGAGTATTCTGAGTTGGAAGGGATGCACAAGGATCATCGAGTCCAACTCTTAAGTCAATGGCCCACACAGGGGATTGAACCCATGACCTTGGCGTTATTACAACCAAGTTTTAACCAACTGAGCTAATCTCAGTGCTTCAACTGCTGCATGGATTTAAGTGGACAATATCACATTTTTGCATGTATTGTCTTCAATTAGTATGTCCCATTTTGGAGTATGTAATTTAGAGTGATACTGAAAGAGTCACTATGTTGCACTATGTGAATACAATGGCAAAGGACTAAAGCCTATCTCCTTGTGTCAGGTAGGACTGCTATTAGTTAAAACCACCCCAACACCATCCTGCATCCTTCATCTCATTGCTGAGTCTCCAAACTTTGCCTTTGACTCTTCCTCTCTGGTCCTCATACCAGTGTGAAGGAAAAGTACAAGCCCAGTTGTTCTTAGGAACTTGTCAGGAATGTACTGCCGCCTCCCCTTATATAAGACTTTCTTTGGCTTGCATGTGATCAGCCAGTGGAACTTCATCCATATGAAAAGTAATAAATCTGCCAGGAAAGCTCATTAGTTTAATTTATTATGATTAAATACAAGGATTGTTCACTTCCCTGTTTCATCAAGGATTATAATCAAGATTTTAAATGTGGCTAGAGGGGACATTTCAGCTAGTGATTCAGTCTGTAAGACAGAAATCAGGAAAACATGGTTAAATATGCAAGCATAGTATGCCTGTGTGTGAATTTGAAATACAATTGCTTAAGGATCTCGACATTTAACAAGAAAAACTTCTAGGAGGGATTCATTTGGGGATGGAGTTTGAATGTCATTATTTTTCTCCTCATTAGTACTGAGTTTAACATATAACCTTTTAATAGGAAAACAGAGCTGACTGGACAGACAGCTGGATTTTAGGGAAGATTGTTTTGTGTACTTCTTGCATGACCTAAAATATTTCCAAAGCAAATTGGTGTTTTGTGGGACCTTTCACATAGTATCTCAACTGGCAAACAATCACCTCTCCTAAAATTGCTGCTTATAGTGCCCGTGACTCAGCATGTGACTTGTGAGAGAAATAATCTGTTGGCGGCTGAGGCTAGCATCTTTCTTTCTTGCTTTGCCTTTGTCCATTCCCTGGACCTATGGATTGAATTCACTTGTGGTTTTATCCTATCTTCCTCTTTTATCTCTTCCTCTTTCTCATGAACTTTTTCCAAAGTAATTTCTAATCGTCCCTACTCCTGTGGGTGGGAGCTATCAACAAGGCAGCTGTATGCCAAGGACCGGCATTTTACCAATTGTTTGTGCATTTCTGTAGGATAACAGAGGAAAGTCAGGAACTGCCAGAATGAATCAGACTTGTGATTTCTCTAATCCATCATTCTCTGACATCAGATATATATTCCTCTGAACTATGTAAATTTTATGTACTATTTTCTTGTTTTCTCCTCCTTTTTAGAGGTCAATTTAGCACAGTCTCCGGAAGCATGTGAAAAAAAATGTAGTAGCAGAATAGAATAGGATTTCAGTTGAAAGAGAAACATATTTCTGGTATGTTCCATCTCCATAAGGGATACCTGCTGAAGCCTGAACTGTATAACAAAAGTGCACAACATTCTTTCCACTTCTAAAGCTAGTTTGGGCACTTAGCACCAGTGACTGGATAAGCACAAGAAACATTCAGGCTGTTTCTGGTCATCCTGGAAAAAAATCAGGAAACACAAAGCAAAGGAAGCAAAGAAAGCAAGATTGCTATGGGATTTAATCATATTTAAATAAGAGGAAAATATGGTAGGAAAAAAGTAATTACTTGTTGAATTTCACTTAAGAAGACTTAAGACTGAAAATGAGTAAAATTTGAAGCAAATACCCATATGGAAAATTTACTGTCAAATGGAGCACATTAAACAACATTTGTGTTGCAGAGGAGTGCTGACAAACAAAAATCCAAGAAAATAAGTTTGCTGGAAAATGTCAGTTTGTGAAAACTAAAATTTGGGGAGTGTAACTTAAACTCTTCCTGCATCAAAACTGAAATTTTTGATCTAAACCCAACCAGTGTCCCCTAAATTGATCATTAGGGTTGCTGGGAATGGGACTTCAGGTCAAGTAATTCTGCTGACTGCTTCATGCTGGGGGCTTCAGCCCAAGGGTGTCACAGTCTGAGGAAACTGTTTTCCATGGAGATCTAGGATAGGAAAGAAGTGGCCAGTGCTGCTGAGATGACTTCTGGGCAGTCAAGATCAGTGTGACTGCACTGCTCTCTGTCTCAGTAGACACCTGTGCCTTGCAGCAGCTCCGGGATGGCCTGCCATAGGGTGTGGGATGCATGCTGCTCATCTTTCTGTATGTCCAGCTCTGCTACAGGATTCTACTTGGACTATAAAACTTTAATAGCAGGTCTTGCACTCAACCATCTCTCTCAGACCCATAGGATATGAAATGTGGTTGCGTTTCTGTGGGCTTTTTATCAGTTGGAGCCAGGTGGCATACCGTCTACTGCCATTAAAATGCAATTCTCTTCAATGAATCCTTGCATGTATGCAGGGGCTGCCACACTACATCATTTGCAAGTCTTGCCACCATCTGGGATTTATGTTGAGTGTTATTGAAATGATATATGGTGGAGCCTCAGGAAAATAATGGCAGTGAAGAGAATGTACATTGAATGCATTCATCGACTCTATTCCGTCTGAAGAAATGCTGTCACTCCCTGACACAAATTTTCTGCCTTGAAGGAAAAAGAGAATACATTAGACTCTTTTGATAATAGGCTTTTTTTTTAGGTGTGTGGTTTTTTTTTTTTAATGATAATTGTTAAACAAATAATTGTGTGCATTTAAGTTCATTTTACAAGAGAGAAAGCTTCAGGAATACATTGGTGAATTATTTTCCATTTTGGGCCCATGTACCTGATTGATGAAAAAAACCTTGAGTTTTTCAGGCAGGCTTACACATGATGAAGCGGTTGTTATGGCAACAATACATTTTTTATGAGTTATAATAATGACAGAGCAACATCTTTTAAATTATCAAGATTTAACATTACAGCTGCTGTGTTTTGCCTTCCATGAATCCCTTAAGAATACTGAAATATTTTCATGCTCTGTGTCACCATCTCCATGTGCTTCTGGAATATGTAAAAAACCCTGGATCTTTAAAAAGGTGCACACATTAAGCAAATAACAACTTCCATTTTTGCTCAAGAATATTGCTTTTTCCATTCCCACTGTGATTACTTTTTACATTTTTTTAAAACAAATATCTTTCTCACTTCC
Source organism: Sakesphorus luctuosus (assembly GCA_013396695.1). Lineage (NCBI taxonomy): Eukaryota > Metazoa > Chordata > Aves > Passeriformes > Thamnophilidae > Sakesphorus > Sakesphorus luctuosus. Next base: position 61,648 of record VWZD01001207.1, read on the forward strand.
AGTATGACAGCCTTAAGTGTGGCCAAAGTGCTGGAACAATTAATAGGTGTCCCTAAAATTGATACTGTGGTTGCAGTAACTTTCAGTGAATGTTGAAGGTAACAGTCTTTTGGGTAACTTCTAGGAAGTTCAGGAAACAAAGGACTTCAGCGATCCTTGTTGCTCTCCTAGATATCACTGCTGGAAAGATTTGATTGGATTTCAGGTTTATTCTTCCCTATAGCCTGCCAGCATGTGCACCTGCTCACCTGCATACGGCTCTTACTAGAAATCCTGATGGCACTGCAGGAGCACAAAGACAGATATTTTTCCAAGAGAAGGATTTTTGTCTTCTACAATGCAGAGAGAGCAGGAATTACAGGCACACATAACTTGCATTTGTCACTACTCATTTATTAAGTAGAAACATCCAGTTATTTCAGTCTATAGGCTCCTTTTAGGCCCAGTTTCCCTCTACATATCCAAGTCATCCACTTAATCAGGCATCCACTGTTGCTGTTGACCAGGACAATTCTATTCCTTTAGATGGGATAGACTGTACTAAATAGAAATCATGAGTAGCTTCCAATAAACTAGCCATCGTTAGCATACTTCTGGAGTCCATTTTTGAGACCTTATGGTCCATTCTGAGGTGTATTCCATTCACTTGCAGGATCACATGTATTTTGTATGCACTGAATGCAGGGCTGCTCTACTTACTGCCTGAGCAACAAATGTTTCCTCAGTAGTTCTTCTTTCTACTGATGTTGCTAATATCAGAAAATGAGTTGTAGAGGAATAACACAAGGATGGTCCAAGAATTCATTCATCCCTCACTGTTAAGGAAGTCACACACTTAAATTATAGAAAGATACAGTGTATATTTTGCTTTATGTATGCGTCTTGAGTGTCTAAGGAAATATATTGCTTATTTCTGAAAGTATTCAAAGTAATACTTGGTCCTCTATAACTGTCAAGCTTTTTTACCTTCTCACTTTTATTTGCCCTAGGCCATTTGCTTACAAGCTTCAATATAGCATCATTTATAAACACCTAAGAGACCTTTTTAAATGTTAAAAAGCCCTTACCCATCTGTTCTTTGAATAAATTTCAATGAAAGAAAAGGCATTTTCATGTAGAATTTGACCATAAGTGGATCATGCTTTGTTCAACACTGATAATCAGCTTTTCTTTTTTTAACCCCGTTTGAAAGTGAGATCACACTCAGTACTCACACTCCTTTTGGCATCTAAAGAGAAACATTACTCTTAAATTAGATGAGAGGTGTCCAAAAAGGATTACTTTTACAGCCTGAGATTAGTCATCAAAAGAATGAAAGAAGTCCATTTATAACTGGAGCTTTTACTTTCCTTGTATTTTCAAACAGATACTGCATTAGCACATGTACTGCTTGAAAATAACCATTTTCTCATTGGTTTCAAGGGATGGACTGTCTGACTGAGAAATACTAGGAAAGACTTTATATGTCATTTAGGGGTGGAACAAAATATATCGTTGCCTACATAGCTCTGTTTTTAGATTAGTTCTCATAACTGAATTAATAAGTATTGTTCTAGCATGCCTAAATATTTAATTTGGTAGTCATTAATGCCATGTGATACACACATGTAACGTCATCAGGTTGGGACTTTTTTTTTCCTTCCTAAACTTTTTGAAGGAGGACTGTTTGGAATATGAGACTAAAATCTGAAAGGACTGCAAAGGTTTATCTTTGGAACAGGACTCCTTATAGTTCAGAGCTTAGTGAATCTGGAGCTCCTAAGGATTTCAAACTTGTCGAAGGATAGGATTAGATTTTTCCTGTTTTTTTTTTTTTTAGAGGAATGATTTAGAAAGAAATAGAATGCAATTTAACAGAAAGAGATGCAAACGTAGGTAGGGATAGTCATGTACAGAGTGAGCACAGTGCAGAAACACTGCAGGTGAGGTTATTGGTTATTGGTTACAGTGGTTCACAAACTGAACATGAGTCATGGTGTTGTGGTAAAGCAAACAGCCCGTTATGGCGTATATAACCTAATGTACTACCCTTAAGATATATGAGGTAATAACATCCTGTGGTGTACTGGCACAGCCTCCACTGCAGAGATGTGGCTTGTATGGATATTGAATTTAATTAGAGTATGAATGACAAAAAAATTAAAAAAGGATATACATAAACTGTAGAATCGTGCAGATATAAGACTGACCAGATAAGGTCCCAGAATTTACTGCATATTTCTTCTTTCCTACGACCTTCCTTTTTTTTTTCTTTTCATCTTCTCACAGATCACTAATTCAAAACTGCAAAAAAAGTAGCTAAAAGAAGGAAGATAAAATTCTTTCCTACATCTGCTGTTCTTCTAAGGAATTGGCTTCAGGATGAGGAATATACTTTTAACAAAGTAACTTTTCGCCGAAATAAATTCCCAGGAGAACACTGGGATCTGTCAGATTGCCTTTAAGAACAGGCTGGAGAGAAATCTGTCAGGAAAGACAGTTGATCCTTAGGGTGAAGAAATAGTATAGATAAGCTCTTTGGCTCTGTTTTATAGATTTCTCTGAGAATTGCAGTATGATGCTTTGACTTACAACACAATACCATTCATTGCCTGTACAAAGCTAACCAAGTCTGTGTGTTTTGATTTTCTTCCATCCTCCTTTTTTTTGGTGAGTGTTCAGAAACAGAAGCTGATATTTTCAAGAGACAGGGTAAGTGGAGCTTTCAAAAAATGATGTTTGAAAAATTTTGCTCATTAAATGACAATAAGACTTTTGCAATAATATGATGCTATAGAACTGGAATAAAATACTTGAATATAAAGACATATTAACTTTTACCTATAGCACCTTGGCTACCCCGTGGAACACATTAGGCAAAAGTGGGGTTTGGTTGATTTAAAGACTACACCTTTCTTAGTAACTAGGCATGAATAAACATACAAGCTCTCATCCCACAACTGGAACATAATCAACTGGAACAAGAGTTTCTCTAGCATGTTAAAGATGCACTGTGAAAAGTCCTTAAGATGAGTGGAAATACCTTATTTCAGTTTTATCTACAGTGCCTCTCACATAGGGCTAGTCCTCTGTATCATTTAGTGAATGCTTCAGTCACTCTATTTGGTAATCAGTTAATCACTTCCACATCATTAATTTTAGTAGTGGCACTTGTTTATCAAGTAGTTCTCCAATGATTTGGGTAGGTATAGAGAACATGGACTTTTGCAGCACCTGGAGTACCAGATACTGATAACTTTTTGCAGCAGAACACGCACTTTCCCTTACCATCATCCTTGAAGTCTGTGAAGTGAGGTGCAATGAAAAAGCAGTGAGTTGATCTCCACTGTCTGGTGCTAGGGAACAGGTAAATGCCCATAGATAGCTGTGTGTCCACCCTGGTAGGCGTAGGTGGTGTCTGTGCATAGGATACGACACTGAGGTCTCTCTGGGAAAGCCTAAGGTGTTAGCTTGCCTGCTGGACATCAGTCACACATTCACAGACTATATAGATGACTGTAGAGGATGGCAGATGCCTGATTTCCTGGGCTCTAAGTGAAAATCCTTTACGTATCTGCTAAGTGAAAATAGCACCAAGTGACAGCTTCCGTAGGCTCTCTTTGAATGCAAAAGTTTGCTCATACATGGTGGGAGTGTAATCAGAAACATCCCCAGGGTCTTGGCCCTTTCTTGGAGGGCAATATGGATGCAGGTTGGCCTGTGTCTGGCTGAAGTTCTTTCTATTTTGTTTACCTATTTTGCATTTGTCTGTTACATGTTTTTCCTCACCTTTCTGTTTATGTACAGAGGTACTCTACTCCAGTTTAACTTGGTGTTTGCATTTTCCTGAAAAATGTCTTTCTGTTTTGATTTGCATCTCTACACAAGATATTTTTGTTTTTTCTCTTTTCACTTTTCTGTTCTTTTTCTTATTACTTCCTACTATTTAATAAGATTCTGAGAAATTCAGACCATAACTTTCAATTTCTATGGCTAAGCTTTTGTTCATAGCTTAATATAATGGGGTTTCAATATTTTTTTGTCAATGCAGTGATATAGGGATAGGTACCCTTTTTGGAAGAATTTTTAACTGGAAGCTAGAACTCATTTTTTGCTTTGGAAGCCTTTCCTGCCTAAGAGTACTTTTCTCATGAAAAGCTAGATGTTTTTCTTTCCCTTCTCCTTGCAAACCAGAGGAAAAATGCAGTATCTCTCTAGTCTGAGGAGAGATAAATCCTCACAGTGTTACAGGCTCTACCAGCAGTGAGCCTGAGGGAGGGAGACCAGAGGCACTGATAAAGCCCAGGAACAAAAAGAGGTTTTTGCCTTTTCTCTAGTCCTGTGCTCTAGAAGTGTGGCCAGTTTTTGCTTTGTAAGATTTTTTTATGTTCTTGCCTTCAAATAAACTTTTTGAATTCTTTTCACTGCTATGGCATTTTAGGGACTACCTGCATGTATCTTACTTTGCAATGGTTTTATGGAAACTTGGTTTATTTCAACGCAGATCATGTGGAAAATATTAAAAGAAATGTTCTTAATGTGAAAATACTAGTAAGAGACTGTTTAAAGATGGTGATACAGATCTGTACTTCTACAGCGAACAGGAAATCCAGGTCATCCTGTTACCTGATAAAAACAGGACATACAGAACTTTCTTCTTACCTAAGTTGTCTTAGAATCATAGAATATCCTGAATTGGAAGGAACTCCCCAAGGATCATCGAAGTCCTACTCCTGGTCCTTCCCGGGACAGCCCCAAGAATCACACCACGTACCTGAGATTGTTTTCCAAATGTTTTCTTGAACTCTGTCAGGCTTTGTGTTGTGACCACTTCCCTGGGGAGTCTGTTCCAGTGCCCAACCACCCTCCGGGGGAAGAATCTTTTTTTTAATATCCAACCTGAGCCTACCCTGACACAGCTCCATGCCTGTCCCTGTCACTGGTCACCATGTCACTCATCACCATGTTTCAAAAGGGATCAAAATTTACTTGTTCATATCCCCAGTGCTCAATAGTCAATAATGTCTTGTTTATTGGTTCATCTTTTTTGAAACCATAAATAACAAAATTTAGGGTTAGCTTTCAAAATTGTTTTTCCATAAGGATATATCTCAGAAAAGCTTTTCTCAAAAGCCTGAAAAACGTTTATAGAGTCTGATTTTTATTAAAAGCCTGTAATAGTTCTAAAATTTCTGATGCAAATCCTGCTTCTTAAGTACTTTTCTCTTGGGACTACTTTTTCAGAGTAGGTCCAAAATACTGTGTCAGCCAACTCCATGTGATCTCTCACACACACTGAACTTAGAATCTCAAAATAAGATCCATGTTCCTGAAAAATAGCAAAACAATAGGGTTTTTTTTCAAATCATATAATTTATCAGTCTTGTGTTTCAGCCTTCAGGCAAATGATGAAAAATTCAAGTTTTACATGCTTCTGCAGGGAAGTGCTTCACATCATCAAGTGAAAAGAGTGAGCACATTACATGCAATGGTGAGAAAGTCCAAGCTGTTGATTTAATGAGATAATGGTGCGATTTTTAGAATTGCTGAGGAGAACTGAGTGCCTCGCTGAGAAGAAATGAGAAAAGGTATTTTCTAATTTCCAACTTCCTTAATTAGTTAAGCCGATAGCTGTTTTTCTGCAACTGCTTTGGACTTAATGATAATTTTGCACCATGGTACTTATTCACATAAGAAACACCGTGTTTAATGACTCTTTTGACATATAGCTAGGCCTAAGCCTCAAAAATCATATTCATGTGTTCCATTGTCATAAGAACATATGATTTCCATAACTTCTAACTATGGTGAAGAACAGAACTAAAAAAGCCCCACGTAATGTATCAAAATGGATTTATGTATATTGTGCTTCTAGGCTCAGTTTCTATCTTTTCTCTTGCATGAATAAAACCTTCTACCACAAGTATTGAAATTGTCTTTGGAAGATGGTCAAAGGTTCTATGAATTTTTTTTCATGGAAGTGTGACTGCTCCTCTGTGAAGCATCACATCTACTTTGGTTGTGATAGTGGGAAAACCTAAAGTGCTGCAAACTGTGATTTGGATGAAACTGCAAAATGAGTTTGTAATAAAGTGAAAATGTCTATAAATCCTTACCTGCAAGCCCCTTTTTGTGTCCGTGCATAATATTTGTTCCCATCTGGTGACAGCATCAGGTAAGGTGTAGTGAGATGTGCTTACCTTGGCGAGTCTATGGCAGCAAAATAGTATGCCACTATTGATATTGCAAATGTGTTCTTCTCCATTCCTCTAGCACCAGAGTGCAAGGCACAGTTTGCTTTTACGTGTACAGTACACCTGGAACCAACTGCCCCAGGAGTAGAAGCATAGTCCTATCCTTTGCCACAGACTAATTCAGGCTACACTAAAAAAATGTGAAGCCCCAAGACACCTGCAATACATCGATAGCATTATTGTATAGGAAAACACAGCAAAAAAAACCCCAAAACATTCAAATTCTCCGTTATGTTGCCAGTCCAAATCCACCTGTGACACTTTAACTTGGGTAGCTCAGTGACAGCATCAGGTAAGGTGTAGCGAGATGTGCTCTCGTATCATTACCTACGTGGTTTAGGAAATTATCCAAACTTTCATTCATTTCTCTTTTTGCTGCCAGCTACCATCATGTCAGTGCAAGTCTGGTAATCAAGTGTGTGTGTAGCCCTCCTTATTACTAGACTGACAGCTTCTACTGGACACTGCAGTGGTGCATCTTCTGATTTAAGCTTCTCTCAGAAAATCAAAGCAAAACTCACTGTCAGTAAATTAACACCTCTGCCAAAACACACCATTTACATGGGATTGCCTGCTGCTGTTTGCATGAATACTTGATGTGCCCCTGTCTTGGGTTGAGCTGGCAAAATACTAACTGCCCAAGTACAGAAAAAAGGTTCTTCCTTCTAACTAGCCAAGGGAAAAGGGGAGAAGAAAGAGAGGAAAAAAAACCTTAAAAACTAGTTTTTTTCTGAAACTAACTGCAAGTATTTATACATAAAATAGAAAATTAAAAGAAAACTACAATATAACACACACTTACACAAGTTATATATAACTTCCCACTCCCCAATAAGCACAGATTTTACCATTCTGACTACAAATCATTCTTAAAAAAAGTCAATTCCTCAAAGACAGACTTAAGCAAAGAGAAGAACTAAGAACAAACATTTTACTTCCCTAAGATAACATGATGGTGAGCCAGTGCTGTGGGCTTGGGCCTCTCCATCCCTCCTGGGACAGCACGGTGTCCTCTCTGTACCTCGGCCAAAGTGAAACTGACTAAGCCACACCCACACACTGGACTTTACTGCTATTGAGATGATGTAAGATGGGGTGGAATACAACATCATCGTCTAGAAGAAGTCAGCTGTCAGCCAGCCCAGCCCAGCTCAAAACAGCTAACAATTTCAGGCCCAAATCTGAGTTTTAAAGCCTAAATTTAGGCCTACCTGGCTAAACCCATAACATTCTTTACTTTTTATTTTATACTATATTACATCACTTATATCTTAAATTTATTTATTTAGCAGTATACATTCCATGTGTATCTTTTTTTGATAGCAAAGCTTATGCATAACAAAGACATGATATTTTAAAACATCTTCAAAATAGTAAAAAATGTTGAGTGGGATTTGATTCTAGGCATAGCCCCTGAAAGACTCAGTGTTCATTTTCACCTTGATCATATATAGCAGTATGCAGAGGTGCACCATGCATGGTATACAGTGAAGATTTCAGGTGACTTGTTCAGGGTGATCATATAGGTAGTATCAGAGAAACTGATTTTAGAGAGTGACCATCAAAATCTTTGTCCAGTAAGTCTGCAGACCTTTCACTTGGTCCTCCACACCATGAGGTCATCTAATTGGTAATTTTGCTTCTGGTTGGTGAAGGGTTGTGGAAAACTGTATGGCACCTGCTCTTCCCACTGCCCAGTGAGGGCAGTCTGACTTTCCTGAACAGACCTGCCATCTCTCATCATCCATGCAGCTGTGAAAACAGGTCTTGTTGCAGAGTAATGTTCTAGTGAAAGAAACATCAACTGACTTTAAAAGGTGCTGAGAAAAGTATCTGAAAATCAGGAATCATGGAAAGAAAACTATAAAATATTAACCCAAATCAATTGTCTTAGGAACTGTTTCCAGTGAAATGGAAAATGTTGTTATGGTAGTTGTAGCATGCTGGAATAATGGAACATTTGCAAACTGTGGTACTGAGACGTGACTTGAGGCATGGAAGCCAGGATTATGCCATGGTATTAGCTTTATAAGCATATCTTAGATGATCTGTCAGCTACTGAAGCTGTGGGCAACCCACAGGACACTTCTTTCTGACACGAGAGGCACAGAAAGGTCATTAACGAAAACTCCAAGTGCTGAAACAATGAAACTAATGAGATTTTGAAATTTTGCATGCCTGGGCTCAATACCATTTGTTTTGACCTTCTGTAGAGAGCTAAGAAGGAAAAAGGGATTAAAGCTGTGAGGACTGAGAGCACCTGACCTGTGCAGACATGAGAATTTGACTGCCTGTATCTCTCAGGAGATGAAGGAGAAGCAGAATTTTGTTTTAAGAAAGGCTTTTTTTGTAAGATACCATTACTGTGTTTTGCATCACATCTGGCCAGCAGCTGAATAGCAACTGATACTGAAATAATAGACGAGAATTGAGCTACTGTCAAATCTCTCGTGAAGATCATTGCTGCAAATCCCAGGGCAGCTACAACTCAGAAAACCTGCTGTCTGCCATGGAGCTCCATCCCTCCACCTTCCCCAAGCAGGAAGAAAGATGACCAGAACCTGAGAAATGAGAGGGATGCTTTGCACCCGCCACAGGGAGATGTGTAAAAATATGTATTTTGTCAGCCTCCAGTTAATTTCAATATTGGGTGCTTGTGATACAAAATGACAATTATTTCCTTGAATGTTAGGATATGAATATATTATAATCATAAAAATGGTTATAAAAACTACTTATAATGAAAGAAAAACTCTACATCTTCAATTTTGTTTGGTAAAGAGACCTTTAAAGAATGCTAAAGCAGGTCGGCGCCCTTATGCACTGATGGAAACAGGAACAAAAGCATTTTGTCACCAGGCATCTCATCTATAATTTTCTTCACTCTGCTCTAAAACCCTTGAAAAGTATGTGCATTTTTTCACCCTTCCTCAATATCTGCAATAACTGCAATTTCATCCCAGTGGAAAGCCACTATCTGTATGAAAACAAGGGATCATTATACTGAACTGTCACTGGTGATTGTTTTTTTCCTGCTTCACAAATGTTTTTTAAAATATGTGATTAAAATGTCATTCTATCCCTCCTGTACGAGGAAGCTGTGTGTATTCCTCTCTTCTGGTCACGGTATTCTTAAATGTGAATGATTAAAGTCCTTCAATTTGAGCTGCGTACATTCATTGCAGGCAATTCAAAGGCATGGAGAAGTGTAGCTGAAAGAAGAAATTACTTCTACAACTGAGATCTCCATCTCCTACTTTCCTCCTTCCTAACACAGCCAGAGCCCTGGGACCTGGCAAAGTACCAGGCACTAAGCTCCAAGCCAGGATTTACCTTGGGGTCACATCACTCAGTAGGACAAAAGGCTATTCTTTCCCTCTCTGCATGTCCTGCAAATTTGGGGGTGGTGGTGGTATTATTTCTGGGGGAGGGAGGGGGGTGAAAAGAACAATCTCAGTGCATAAATCCATGCACCCCATCTGATTTTCCATTTTAGTGGTTATCACTTACCGCAAAATCCCTTACTAGAAAAAAAATCACTTACTACTAAAAAGTGACAGCCATAAAGTCTAATGTTGAAAAAGTAGATGCTTTTAAAGAAAAAATATTAGTTTGGGCATAATTTGTTATACAGAGCTTTCAGTCAAAGATAAAAGGTGATTTATCCATAGCTAAGTGTACCTTCAATACTCAAGTAGTAAAATCAAAGTGATGAATGTATACATGAATTCTGAATGCCTTGAATTCCAAATATTAGGACCTTGAGTAACAGCTGAAACACATTTTTTATTTCTTACATAAGCATATTGCTTGAAGAGAATAGTATGACATTGTCACCACAGGTGCTCTGGAGTTTGGATAATATGAAGGGATAATTCCCATTTGTGGATGCTGTTTATCTGTAGGTTGTTTCCACCACTTCATATCCACTGGGAGTCCTGTGCAGTACTGAGAACAGCCTGGAATCCCTGAAAAATACCTGGAAGTGCCAGCAACAGTAGTAGGCAGAATGTGAACTTCCCAAAATGGACAATCATCCAAAACCATGCTTCCTGGATCCCAACCCTCCTTTACTTTCTGTATCTAATTAAATACTTGTCATCAAAATGAATTAATAAAAGTAAGTTAAAAATTAATGTTGATGAAGTGTTTCACATACTCGTCTATACAGGGCTTTGTATCTGTCCCTTAAGGACAAGAACAGCTGAACCAGATATTATTTCCACAATGATTTTGGATGTGTTTTTGTGATATGAAAAATATTTGTTGACAGTTTGTTAGAGTTTGCCATTGGGGTCCCATGGACTTCCCATAGATCTGCAGGAGAGAGCCTGCAGGGAGAACCTGGACATGTGGAAAATGTGACTTCAGCAGAAAGGTTGAATAAACTTGGTTAATTCACAAAGAAGGCTTGGATGCAGATTGTGGTGATCTTAAGCATACAGAGTCTCTACTAAGAGAGGGAGCACAAAGCAGAGCCTTTAAACTGTAGGAGAAAAAAAATTGTTCAGTCATTTTTATAGAAAGTGAGGCATCTAAGTTATAAGCAAGAGTTTTGCTGTTATGTTTACTTGGGGGTAATACAGGGAACATAAGTTTTCTTCCTTGGGTAATGAGAGATCAGCTTTCATTGTGTCAACTACCTCTCTCCCCAACTAATAATATAAAAAAATTACAATGCCCATTACTGCATTCACTGAACTCATTAGAGCTGATGGCTGATTTTAGGTCAACAATGTAATTAGAGAAGAGTAGTATGTTACCATTTTATTTTAATCTTGTGAAGAGCTAAAGCAAAGGTATATTCAAGGCTGATAAGGCTTATGAAATTCATTAATGAAATGCAGAGTAGAAATGTATATTTTTTTTGGTGATATATTTCAATTATTTCAATGGGAGCTATGTGATTTAGATTAAATATAGTTTAAACGTATCACTATTAATTCTAATAAAGAAAGTCTCTTGGTAATTTGAATAGTTCATTATTTACACAACAGAGTGTATAAATGAAGAAGACAATGATACCAGAAAGCTGACTCATCTCTTCTACACTTGATGTGAAAGGAGGCAAGAGTCCACAGTACTCGATCAAAGTCTCCATCAAAAACCCTGTGGAAGACAGAAAAAAAATGATACCTCAACTTCTTTGCGGTACTTGTTGATCTGAGGACTCGTGCAGATACTTGAAGCTTATGGAAATGGCTGTACTGGATTTCCCCAAAAGGACAATTTCTTTATGTGGAAAATTTTGTGCTGAACAGACAAAATGTCCTATATTCAAAGTATAAATTTATATGTACTTAACTATTTGCAAATAGTCCATTACAAATTTTAAATTCCTAGCATAATCCAGGAAAACATGGAATGGTAAAGCTTGCTCCTGGAACACTGTGTAAGATTTCTGTCTTTTCTACTCAAAATAACAACATGGTCTGCTCTAGACAAATGGTAAACATGATTTTGCATTGCTGAGCACCCTTTCCTTCCATCACTTGTTACTGGAGCTCTGCATGTTTTTGCAGACCTAGAGGAGTGGAATGGATTTATCAGCTTCCAAAAGAAATGAAGAAAATGAATCCTGCAGATAATTCCATGGGTTTTTGTATGCTGTGAGCATTGATATATTGAGAAGTCCAACTGGGTCTTGTTTATGGGATAAAACATTTGAAAAGTGGAATCCCTGGATTTATTTCCCATTTGGATTTAAAATGTAACCACAATTTACTCCCTGTGGTGTTTATTTTTTTGAGTTGTCTTTAAGATAACTGTTTGGTTTGGTGTTTTGCTGCTCTTGTCAGTTTTCCAACATTGCATACCTGAGTTATTGGTATACTGCGTACCTCTAACTGCAGCTTTCAGCACGGGCTACTCTACTCTATCAGAAAGCCATAGTGGCATTACAGAGTAACAATCCCTTCAGACTTTTGAATGGTTGAAGTAATATAAAAGATTTTGTCATTTGTCATTATAATCCAATACAGCAAAACAGTTACCTTATGGGGATGAGGGTGGGAAAGGCTTTTATATGATTACATCACAACATGATAAATGAGAGCAATTTGTGTTCATTATGAGAACAGCATCCCAAAGAGAATGTTGTTATAAATTTTGTCCTGCCTTCCCCTCCTCCACCATAAAACTAGCACACCAGCTTAGAAATAAGCAAGCAGGCTCTGACAACAATCCAGACAGAGAAAAGCAAACCAGTGGAGATTTGTCTGCATTTTGGTATAGCAAGAACATTGAGAATTAGAAAAGCAAAAGAGAAACACAAGACAAAAATTAGGACAAATTCTTAAAACATAATTGTAAGTATAATGTTCATCCTCTGCGGAAAACAAATGACTTTTTTGTGAAATGGAACAAAATCATAATTTCCAAATCAGTCAATGAAAACCCTTTATTTGATAAACTGCAATTATTTAAGTTTAAACATAAATTCTGAACATTTTAGTATGTTAATTACAAATCTTGTTGAAAAAATATTTAAAATGTATAATTATTTCTAAATGTCTTTTTAAGACAGAGTTGTCAATCTCTCCCCAGCAATTTTGGGTTGACTGATCTGCATTTCAAAAGAAAAATCATTTGATGGGTAAGTTTCTAACCCACTCTGTAACCGAATGAGTATTGAGGTCAGCAACTAGCTAATCCTCACTTCCTTTTTCCCATATACATCACTGCAGCAGTAACAACAGGCTGGAATGAAATCCTCTGATGCATTTGCTTTCTGTGTCCTGGTAATTGCCAGCTATTCAGGCATTATGCCTTAGTTTGTGCTTTTGTGGTTTGGGATTCTAGAATTAAGATGAGCAGCATTCAGTCTTGCATCTTTATGTACATTTAAAAGAATATTAGCAGGTCTGCTTGCCACTTTCTACCCCTTTTTTTCTTCCCTCCAACACTCTAATAACCTCTCCATCCTCCCTATTATCACCTGTGATATTTACAAGTTGATAATGGAAAAAGCAATGCAAACACTCTTTGTGCTGATAGAGAAAAGATGAAGGATGAGCTCAAACACCTGTGTCTCCTAAAACCTTATTGATGCATGATCTAAAGCTGATTGAAGTAATTACTGGATAGTGACTTGTCTGTGCTAGTAAAAGGGAAGAGTTTGAATTGAATTGGTACTTTTGTTGAAAAGTAAGAATTAACGGTCAAGGGTCTTGTGATGTTCTTAAAACCCTCCAATAGAAGGGTTTTCTGCTAAATTGCAATGCTTAAAAATAGTGCTGAGGAACTCTGTGAAGAGAGGAAAATCAGGGGGGACCAGAGCAAATGACAGAGCTCTAGGGATGAAGAGGCTCTGTGAAGACAACAACAGGGAGCTTTCCTTCCAACCCACTATCTCACCAGCAGTTGAGAATGAAGAGATTTAACTCCAGTCTGAAGACAGACTGAGAGGAAAGGCCCAGGAACGTGTCGCTGTCATAAATGTCCTGGCTCAGGGAAGGGCATGCAACCCGGTGGTGCCAGTAATGCTGATTGAATGTTGAAGCAAGAGATGACATAGGGCACCAGACTAACAGGAAATGAGATTGCTGTAGGATCCAGGCTGGCCTGTGGGTCCTGAGCTATCAGGAGACGATGTAGAAAAGTATAATGAAAATATTTCTGTAGGGAAATCAGGCATCAGTCCTGTGCCTGTTCTTCTGTTCTAGGGCTCTGCCTGCTCCCCACAAGTGATGGGGTGAAAAAGAGGGCAGCTGGCAGAAGGGACCGGCGGCTGCTGCATGTTCACATCAGCAGTAGGGCATCACGGAACAAGCAGAGCAAGATGACAACCTGAATTGGATCTGGATACTGTGGCTTATTTAAGTACTGATGAGATTAGAGCTAAGTGACTCCTCTGTCTCAACCCCCAAATTTTCTCCCCATCTTGCTGAGATGGAGGGTGAATGAGCAGCTGGGTGAATATTTGGCCCTTATTCAAGGTTAATCCATCACACAACATCAGTTGCTGAGGTTTATGCATTCATCTAACTCATGGAAGTGAAGATGGGGAAAAAAAAAAGCACTTAAAAACTCTTCAGTATGAAGTGGCTTCAGCATGAGATACTTCAGGTCCGTACTTTATTCCAGGATTTTTTTTTGCTTCCAGCCAAATACTTTAGCAAATTATAACAGGTAGTTGTTACACCTGTAGTCAGAGTAGATGCTGTGAATTTTAAAGCAGTTGAAACAATGGTAACAGACAATACCTATTTTTAATCTGAATCTTCCTGTTGTGTACAGCCTGAAACTACCTACATGGCATAGTTTATTAAACATCTACTTCTGAGAACAACTGTGACATCATTTCCTTTATTCCAGGCATTGTGGTCCTAGTGAAGGAAGCCTGCTCGAGTCATATCTATCACTAATGGCCTAAGTAAATAAGCTCACTTTTCTATTGCCTGCAATATATTTTCTCTTAACAAAATATCTTATTGGTATGTGGCATTTTGCAGTGTTTCCCAACATTGGAAGGAGTTCATACATAATCCAGTTATTTCTTTTCATTGTAGTTTTAGCTAAACTTGGTAAGTCTAGTAGTCTGGCACAACAAAATACTTTGTGTTGATACTACATGCACCAATGCATATGATGACTATGTTATATTCATATGTTACTACTGCATAGTAACACTGCAGGTGGCAAGCAGACAGTGGTACTAATTATACAGCCATGATTTCTTCCAAGCATCCCATAGAACCATAGAATTGTTTACCTTGGAAAAGACCTCTGAGATCATCGAGTCCAACTGTTGACCAGGCACTACCAAGTCCACGACTAAACTATTGCCCCCAGGTCATTCTGCCTCTTCCATTAATTCATGTTGCAGCATGTTGAAGAGTCCACAACACCTTTTAGTACACAATACCACAACAGTATTAGTATTGACACTCAGCTAAATATGTTTGCTGAAACATCTCTCTTCTAACCTTTGATCAATGGAAACTAGTCAACTCTTCCTCTATTCCCTCTCAAGCTGACCTATTTGTGAGGATGGAGAAACAAAGAAACATTGGTGAGAAATCATTTCAGTTAATACTGATGGTTGAAATCTGGAGAGAGAGAAATTAATGCATGCTTTAGGAAAATAGGCAACTTGTGATGGTATTTAGTTGTTTTTTATTCTTCTTTGAAGCTAAGGCTGGAGCTCTCATGTTCAATAAATTGTTTCTAGGCTTATTCTCTCATGCAGTAGAATAATTAGGCTTGTGTTTCCTAACTTGTTTTTGACTTGTAGAGGGGAAAGAGAGAAGATTTGAAGCCTGGTCAATATTTCCATGTTTCTAATGCATAATCTACTGATCACAGAATATTCTGAATTGGAAGTGACCCACTAAGATCACTGCACCTCTCAAGTGAACAACCCATAGGGGTATCAATCCCACAACACTGGTGTNTAATGTTTGTGCTATTTTTCATAAAACCTGAAACCCTTCCCATATGGTTACAAAAATTATTCTTGTGTTGCTTAAAATATACTGCTGTAAAAGAAGTGCTATCATTTATGCTACCTAAATTGTTTCGGGATTTTTCTTGTTTTCCTTTAACTGTTCATCCCTAGTATTCATCCTTCATTATTTTACTTGCCACTCATGTCTCTGCTTTAATCTTTATAAACAGACTCATTAATATTCTTGATATTATAAAAACATGATTATGGAATATGCCTTGGAGGTAGAAGCTGGGGATCAGTAGTCTCAAAACCGTATCACTTATGTATGGCTTCAATCAACAGCCAGTAATGAGCGACATGTAAGTATTTTTAGTTGCTTTTATCCTGTATAATTTTGATCTATAAATTGATATAAACTCCAGTAAAGATGCTTCCTACACTGAAGGATGCCAAGTAGTCATCAGAAGCTGACAAGAGGCTTTAACATCTTTCTGAAGAATAGCAATCATTTATGAACAAGTTAGGTATGGGAAAGGGCTCCAAGTCCAACTGAGACTTTCACATTCGTAAGTAAAAGAAAACCTTTCAATTAAGATGGTGGGTGAACTGTTTTGTTGTTTAAAAGAACAGAAGAGAGTTTTAGGCTAAAAAAAGGACTGGTCCAACCCTTCCCTGAAGTCTGAAAAGGGGAAACTGGTAACAGATGTGATGATAAGAGGAGAGGCAGTGCAGCAGCAGAAACCAAGGGGCAGCAGTGCATGACCCCACTGAAGGGAAGCTGAAAACACACACACATCAATTAAACCAGAGTCCTCTTACACCAATTTTGAAGCATTAAAGGCTCTCAGGAGTGTGATAGGATGGACATGTGGTCAAAGGGAGAATGCCATTTTTGTGTAATGGTAAGAATGTACCACTGAGAGGATCAGATCCAACACTGGAAAAGAGTTTTTGAACCTAACTCTCCAATTCTAAGTCTTGTAAAAATAAAACATATTTTCTTTTCTTTTAAGAGAAGAAAAAAAGAAAAAAAAGTTCTGTTCAGTGTAAGTTTTATAACATGTTGCATGTTACTTACCTTGGAGTAGCAACTGGTATAAAAGGTCTACCCCTGGAACCTTCTACTTGATGTTACTACATTCTAAGATCAAATATAACTTAGTAGTGGAGCCTTGTGACTGACATCTGAGTAAAGCAGTGGATTTTAATTATAACTAATTGTTGGCTAGATGGGATATACACAATAAATGCTTTCAATAAATATATAATAATCACATTATAAGGTAAATGCAACATGTATGGTTATATACAGTGTAATATTGATGTTATTATCACCATTGTCTTCCTGCAGTCTCTTTCTTGCCCCTTTGTTTCTTGTGAAAAAAGCCTGGTTTTGTCTGTACTTGTGGGTTGCTCTTTATTACATCTGTATAGTGCTCTCCCTTGACCCGTTGGGAAGCCTCGAGGCTTTATTGCAATTTGTAATAAGATAGAATTAGAGTCCAAAATGAAATCAACCAGAAACTAGCCTTAAAAGCGAAATAGGCTATTCTAGTTTAATAGTGCAAGCTGAGAGCAATGCAGGAAGTAAACACCTTAGACAGGGGAAAGTAGATTAGGGTCTTTAAACTCTTTTGATTTTAATAGTCTGTTTATAACACAGGCAAACCAATTTGTTAGAAAGTATGATATTTAATCTGACAATATTCCTTTAATAGTCTACCTATACTTGTTTTTGCTGCCATCATCTCTTTGCTACTCTTAAATGTCACTGCCCCCAAAATGCTTTTGCTCTCTCTGCTATATTGGGTGTGCTGCCTTACAAAAAAACATTTGCTGCACTTTTTGCCTCCCAAGATTCTTCTTTCCCTCTCTTCCAGAAGAGAAAATGGCTGGATTAAGGACTGTCACAAAGTTAATCCTCATTGAAAACTTGTGGCCAGTACTTGCTGCCTCTCCTGTCTCCTGTCACAAGTGGGGTACTGTGGCAGCTCTTACCTACTTAACCTCTCTGCTTCCTAAGACTCTTTACAGTTGTCCATTTCATAACTTTATATAGATTTGAACTCTTGTTTGTCTTATAACCATCTCAAATTTTTCTTTGGAAATGTTTGTACATTTTAGGAAGAGTTGTTCCCGTGCTTTCCTTTTGTTCTCTATTCTTTCACTTCCAGTATCTTTCTGTCCAACGACCACTGTCACTAATAATGTTGGGCAAGGAGAAAAACTCAGACTTAAAAACATAGGAGGAGAAAAAGACTCCATACGTGACCTTACACAGAGTAAGAGATGAGCACTGGATCAATGCAATTTCAATGGGAAAACTCACTGTGCAGAAGGGACGGGTGGAAGACCTGGCCTTGAACACGAAGTCCCATGGGAACAGCATCCATTTCTGGGGATTTCACTGTCTAAACTGTGTGACAAGCCTCTCAGAGGGCCTTCATCCTTGGGGATTGTTGCTGCCTTGTGTAGCCTTGCTCTCCGTTTTATTTTAGCTTATCGGTCTTTTTGATGTATTTTTTCAGAGGTGTTCTTTAAAAGGTGCTGGAGATGTCTTAAGGCATGATCTCATTCATTCAGCACAGCTTACATCCTTCTTTTGCATTTCTGCAGTAGCTTGACAACACAGCTGTCAGAACAAATCACTCTGCAGATGCACCCTTTTAATGTGTAGCTGTATGTATGCATACACACGCTTAAGGTTTTGGTAAGTATCCCCCAACAACTTATTAATAAATCACAAAAGAATAGATGCAGGCTTAGGAGGGAAACAATGCCCATAATTAGAATTTCTATTATCTGTGTTTTCATAAGGGAGGGAACATAAGGGAGAAATAGAAGAACCCTCACCTCATGCAAACCTTAGGAATAGACCCAAGAACCAGCTCAATTCAGCTGCCCAGCATCTATCACACCTGTAATGATTTTTTGCTCTATTATTTTTAATGAACAAAGTATTTTTATAAAGGGGACAGATTTACTATTTTAGTGGTATTTATTAGGAGATTAAGGTTCCATTGAGTAAAGCATTGTAAATGTGTATCATAAATGCAGTTGCTGCTCTGCCCTGAGGACTTTACTGCCTATAGAGCCAAACAAAGGGCTGCAGAAGGGAAATGCAGCATTTAAATGGAAAAGCAGAAATATAAACTGAGATAAATGGAGAAATCTTAAAACCCCACTCCCATTACAGGACTTTGACAACAGCCATATTTTGAAATTTCTCTGATCCAAGCCCTTTATTTGAATTGCTAATTAGTTTCTCAGTCTTTCTCATTTTCCACATTAATTCATTTAAAAGGATGAGTGAATGTCCTCTTACAATGTGGTGAACTTCTGGCATGTAATGTTTGGAAAGACTGATCAGTAAGTTGGTTTCTGGTCACTGGAAGATAGAAATCCTTCACAAGAATGGACCAGATTTTTGGAATTAAGTAGCACCTGCGCAGATGTATCTCCATCATCCACAGTAACACCCTGTAGTTCTGCAAATCTTGCTGTAATCTCTTGGAATTCTGATAGAGAGAATTTAGTTCCCCTAAATGTTTCATCACTCCACAGGAAGTTTTTGATGTAAAGTAATCCAAACTGCTAAACCTTGTAACATTGACAAATTTTGATTGACCAGGCCAGGACTCATGGTCGTACAGGGTCTTCACAGGAAAGTATTTACGGAAAAGACATTTGGTAAAATGTGGGAATTTTTTCACACCAAAATAAACAAAAAGTATATAAAAAGCCATTTGGTTTCTTAGTAGGAGAATCATAGAATCACAGAATCATAGAATGAACTGCGTTCAAAGAGACTTCCGAGATCATCAAGTCCAACCCTTGATCCAACACCACTGTAATTACTAGATCATGGCACTAAGTGCCACGTCCAGTCTCATCTTAAAAACCTCCAGGGATGGAGAATTCATCACCTCTCTGGGCCTGATTACTCTCTCTGTAAAGAATTTCTTTCTAATATCCAACCTAAACCTCCCCTGGCAGAGCTTAAGCCCATGCCCTCTTGTCCTGCTGTTGGTTGCCTGGGAGAAGAGACCAACCCCCACTTGGCTACAACCTCCTTTTAGGTAGTTTTAGAGAGTGATGAGGTCACCCCTGAGCCTCCTCTTCTCCAGACTAAACAACCCCAGCTCCCTCAGCCTCTCCCCACAGGTCTTGTGCTCCAGTCCCTTCACCAGCCTTGTTGCTCTTCTCTGGACCTGCTCCAGCACCTCAATATCTTTCCTGAACTGAGGGGCCCAGAACTGAACACAATACTTGAGGTATGGCCTCACCAGCACTGTGTACAGGGGAAGGATCACTTCCCTGGTCCTGCTGGCCACACTGTTCCTGATACAGACCAGGATGCCCTTGGCCTTCTTGGCCACCTGAGCACACTGTTGGCTCATGTTGAGCTTCCTGTCAATGCAAATCCCCAGTTCTCTTTCCACCTGTCTACTCTCCAGCCACTCTGTGCTCAGCCTGTAGCACTGCATGGGGTTGTTGTGGCCAAAGTGCAGGACCTGGCACTTGGCCTTGTTGAACTTCATCCCATTGGAATCAGCCCTTCCTTAGTACTGGCTGTTTAGGGACAATCAGTGCTGTTGGAAGATAAGTTTTCTAAATCTTTGTGCAGAGTAGGTGAAACATGGAATCTGCACTGTAACCAGTGGCAACTTCTCTGTTGACCACGTGCATTTTCATCTGGAGCAGTGCAGCCTATTATCTGAAAAATTTTGATCTACAGACAGAATGAAACCAGAACAAAACTTGAGAAAAAACCTCTTCACCAAACAAATCCACTGAGAATACAAGGAGATGGCCTTTCAGTAAGTTTTCTTTCATCCTCTGTATTAATATTACATTGGTCTATTTGCTGTACTTTGCAGTCCGAGAAAGCTACGACATATTTTACACATTCTCTACTTTCCGCTCTCCCACTGTTAATGCCTCTTCTCCCATTTCACAGAAAATATTCAAATTATTTAAATATTTCATGTTGTAGGACCTAGCAGTACAGTGCAATATCTGTAGACACCATTGGGAAATGGATTTTAATATTACTTTTAGAATCACAAATTATTCATGCAGTGCAAATAACAAACTGGTGGAGAGCTCAATCTGTGGTAAAAGCACTTACCTTTTCTTAACATTTTCTGGTGTAGTTGGAGTTGACAGATCATCAGATCTTTAGTGCATTATTTATTAAATGTTTTAGCATAACTTTTAAATATTCAGTGAGCACTTAGCCCACAAAAGACTTGGCTGATTGAAGATGCAGTGATGCTGATGATGGAAGCATGTTCCACAGTTTCCTCTAAACTAGTGGTACATACAGTTGCTGTTTTAATAGGGACTATTTTTCTCTTGCTTGTATTACTGATTCCTTCCTTTTGGGAACTGTGGTTTATGCTTCACTGTGTTGAGAATACAATCCAATATTTTATGGACTGCTGTGCATGGCTTTACTGCATTTAACTGTGAAGATTAGAAAACATTGAAACAGTTGCACTGGTTAATGTACCAAAAGTAAAGTTGAGGAAAATGCATTTTCTAGTCTAACTTACAGTTTTCTAGTAGAGCAAAACTTGGAGTGCCAACAACTTCAGTAATTTAAAACCAGGAAAAAGTACCCAAGAAAGTAAACAAAAGCAGAGCACATGCTTCAGTGCTCTGTCTGCTCATTCATTTGTTCTGGCACATTGAAATTAATAGACTGCATATTTCTAATAATATAATATTTTCAATTTAATCTGTCTCTAGTTCTTCAATGTTTTATGACATTTGGAGATTGTGACAGAGCAATACTTAAGAACAACTTCAGAACTTTAGGAAACCCTTTACTGTTCACTTTTTTTTTATTTAATAACCCACTTCCTCCCATTCCCAACCAGATTCCTTGTTTGAGGAACAAAGATAAGTATTGCACTTCAGGTTTATTTCTGACACCACTGTGACATGTATTGTGCAATTGTCAACCTATGACAAGTCCAAAAGGTTGGTAGGGAGCATTAGAGAGGAAGTGCAAACAAAAATAGATGAAGAAAAATCTCAGTGTAGTGAGGTTGGTTTGTTTTGTTGCAGCTAGAGCCTCCAGCTATCACTAATTCAATTCCTTCTCTCAAAGAGAAGATAATATCAGGACTGCAAAGGATGGTAGGAAGTTTTGGGATGAAATGGTTGATGTGTCTGATAGCAGGGCACGTTTGAGGGATGCACACCCACATCCAAGCTGCTTCCATCAGTCACATTGAGTTATGTTCTACCAGGGAACCTCATACCTTGTGACTAATACATTTAGCCATGGTGTGCTGTAGCTGGGGAAATTAAGAGCCCTGAAGGTGAAAAACCAGTTACTCTGTTTAACTGTTAGTAGAGAAGGCACTAGAGAGAACTCTCTGTATCCCAGGGTTTGATTTTTTTTCCATTTTGCATCAGGAACAGTCAGCTTTGAATTATCTTTACCTGGTCAGCATAAGAGGCATAATGAATGAACCAACTCCCTCAGAGAAGCAATAGTCACAGCAGTGTTCCAAATGTTATTTTCAAGGGGATGTATGCCTAAATCAAGGCACAAAGTAGTTCTCTGTTGCTGAACCTCACCTTAAGGCCAGCCTTCTTCAAAGCTTTTTCTTTTCTTTCTACTGAGTATTGGTAGATGTCAAGACCTTCTAGGCTGATTCTTTGTTAAAAGAAAAAAAAAATCAGTGATTCAGATGGATGCCTTGTTAGCGTAACCTGCTTAATTTCCTCTATTCAGAGAGCCTTTGAAGTGTGGTTGTCATACAGTGTATAAACCAATCCCAATTTAAATAGAATCAGTGAAAATGCCACAGTTCTGTTATCAAGAAGAATTCTGTACTTAATCATTGCATGAAAATAAAAATAAAAAACAAAAACGTGGGACTGAAAGGCTTCAAGAGGTCACTTATTCCATGCCCCTGAAAAGGTGTGGTCAAAAATACAGAGAATGTCCCTTGCAAATTTTAGTCTAATCAGTCTTAAAATCTCCAAAGAAGAAAATTCCTCAATGTTACTGCATATATATATATATATATATATATGCACACACATATTTTTCTGTGTATTGCAGTATATAACTATATTTATCATTAAAAACTGTTCTGCAATAGCTAACCTTAATCTCCTTTGTTTTAAATCCAATTAGTTTCTTCCTGTCATAAGCTCAGTAAATAAAAAAAAAGGTCCTATGAGGATTTATATGATTTCTATCTTTTTTTGCCCACAATGGAATGATTTAACATTATACTTCTATCATAGTTGGGTTTTTTTTCCCCACTTGCCAGTTTTCCAGATTTCTTCTTCTCCTCGGTTGTTTTTCCTTCTCCTCCTTTTCTTTTTATTGTTAAAGTCTCCTTTTTGTTTTGATGGCCTGCTACTTTAGTTTCTTATTCTGACTTCTTTCCATGTTTAACCTCTTCATAGAAAGCAACACCCTCTCCCCACCCTGGCTGCTTGCAAGAGTTTATCAGTAATTATTGTGTCAAAAGAGCAGAAACAAAAAATCCAAGGTCTTATTTCTCAAAGAAGAACAGTCCTAGACTAATAAACCACTCCTACTCATAAGTCTCTGTGTGGTTTTGCTCCAGATAATTTCTGTCCTAAATTTTTAGTTTCTTT
This sequence comes from Sakesphorus luctuosus, assembly GCA_013396695.1. NCBI lineage: Eukaryota > Metazoa > Chordata > Aves > Passeriformes > Thamnophilidae > Sakesphorus > Sakesphorus luctuosus. The sequence continues at coordinate 84,904 of VWZD01001207.1, forward strand.
TATTTTCCAAATGCTGTGCGGTTACAGGGTCTCTGCTGACAATGTGTATGTATTGTGTAGATGCTTCTTGACATTTCTGGGAGTTTTGATGACCAGGATGGGATAGCTGGAATCTTTGCGTGCAGGCTGGCATTTTGATTTGGAAGGCATTTGGGACTCAAGAGGGAAGCAAGGGGGAAAATGACATAAAAAATGAGAGAAACCAATGCCAACAGTACTTGAACACTATTCTTGCTACCTATTCCTCTCCCTGTATCTCGTGCTAGATCCAATAGCAAGCAAGGACCATATCTGAGGCTTCAAACCCTGACTAGCAGACAGGGTGATGCACGGGGAAGGTAGGAATTAACATCAAAAAACGTTGGACAAAATCATGGCATTCAGAGCCAGCCAGAGCCTTGAGGTGACTCTGCCTGAACAATTAATTTAAACCAAGCATGTGAACAGCACCAGATGGCCTTTGAACAACAGGAAAAAGGTTTTACTGGAACACACATTGGAACATGGAACATTTCAAACCAGGGAAAGCTCAGGCTGAATCAGAATGTCAATAGGAGGGGGATGCACAGAAAACTACTGCTATGCTTTTCTGAGATAGATCCTCACCTCCATGTTGTTCCTGGACTGGAGGCTGAATGCCTGTTATGCAGCAGTTGTTTCATGCAACAGATGCCACAGAGCTCTTAATCTGGGTTATGAAGACAAGCCTTTCTTCTAATATACAGTATCTGTATGTTTACTGTCTCCCTGCTCTGACTAGGACTCTTCTAGTCCCTGCCTCTGCATCTCCTGTTTGCTCTCCCTGCCTGCCCATCCCTGCTAGAAAGTGTGTGTGTGAGGGACCTCCATCAGAGGGAACTTGATTTCTTTCCGGAAAAGAGAAATCTCTCCTGTCTGTCAAGGCAAAGGCAGCTTTCCTCTATTCTGCCAAGCATGGCATTCTAACAGAATGGATGCTGAGCAAATGCACTCCTAAGCTTAACTGACGGCAGGACACAGAGCAGACACTGCCTATCCTATCCAGCAGCAAATAACTCATGCTCATAGCAAGACAGATGTTGGTGTACAGCTATGTACAAAGTAATCAATGTTACAGAATTGATATGTCACACGTATTCCACTAACGGCTCAAATGGCAAGGGTGTGTTTCACATCGCCTGTGCAATGTCCCCAGTCTCTCCTGCTTTTTGGCCTACGTAAAGCCTTGCTTGCTCTCTGGATAGTTTGCAGCACTCTGGCTGGCCAGGAAGCAGTCATGTGCTGGTTGGCCAGCTGGCTACTGCCATTCCCTCATTAGTGGGTGCCCTAATTTGGTACCTACTACTGATTTTATGATACCATTTGTCAATTTGACTGAAAGTGGCTAGTAGGCTCAAAAACTACTGAGAAGGAGGGAAAGACAGACAGCTCAACAGATGACTGGGCAGATGGACAGTAAGTGTGACTGTTTAAGCCTCCCTTTCATAGGAAGTCAATCTAAAAATAATATAGAGTGGGACAAATGATTCCTTTTTCCTCCCCAGAAATATTAATCAAAATGAACACCTATGAAAACCTCACTCTCTTTTTTTAAATTTTCCCGAAAAATAACAAACAAAAGATATTTCAAGCCAGAGTAGTGCATCAGATTATAATGAATTTGATGAGTTGCTTTTGAGTTGCCACAAATTACACCTTTGCACTGTGTATGATCACAGTGCAAATGACAGAGAAAACTGCCTTTCTTACCACTTGTCTTAGTTTGAGGGAAAAACCAAAATGTTTACCAAAAAACAGAGGAGAGGATTCCTCCACAATAATCACGTCACTCTTTATTAAATTTAAGAAAAAGGAATTTTAGTTAGAAAATGGATATAACAAGGATAACTGTTCTTAACTACTACATATATACATATACATGTAGATATAGATATAACTGTAAACAGACCAGAGCAAACTACTCCTCTAGCACCAAAAGTAAAAACAAAAGAGAACCACCCCCAAACAGTAAGTTCCTCCTGGAGCAGTTATATTTATGGACAGTGTCAGTGTCACACTTTGGCTGTCTGTGGGGTGAATTCTCAGTCTTTTCCCAGCGAGGCAGAGACAAGGGGTGAACACTAACATAGACTGTCTCTCTCTCTCCTTGTCCTTTGTCCCAAAAGAAG
>VWZD01001207.1:87148-117787 GCA_013396695.1 Sakesphorus luctuosus
AAACGCTCTGGCCTCCCCTCTCTCTCTCTCTCTCTCTCTCTCTCTCTCTCTCTCTCTCTCTTTCTCTCGGGTCACTGCCGTGTCAAGGTGGGTGGGCCGCGATGCTGCGGGTGAAGGTGAAGCCGGACCGACAACCAGGTCTGCAATGCCGAACCAGGAGGACAGCAATGGCAAGAAAAACAGCTCACTAAACAGCAGTGGCGATGAGCAGGAGAATGGCCTCTCTCCGACAGCAGCACACACAGCTGCAGCGTTCAGCCAGAGCTGTGGATGTCCCCAAAGACCCAAAAGAGACAGTGCAAACCTGTTCCTTGCCACACCTTCCCCCAGTCCGCCCCCCACCCAAAACCATCAAGCAGGAATTCGTAGCAGTTGACCACTTCTTTTGTTAACTAATAGCATGGGGAGATCAGGCATTCAGTCTTTGAATTCTGTAATGGCAGGGAAGAGAATTTTCTCTTTAACATCCCCAAACTACACCACCACTGTGGCACTTGCCACACTATTTCTGCCTGGGAGAACTTTGGTTTAGCTTTGATAGTGAGGCAGGGAGTAGAAAGAGGGATGTGCGAATGATCAGAAGTAACTGGAAAGAAAGTATAGAAATATAATTTAAATGGAAAACTCCAGATTTCTTGAAGGCTAAATGAAAATGTTTGTGACCTAACACAATGAGTTTGGTACTCCAGCATGTAGATAACCTGACTGCATTCCTGATTTAGGTAGTTGTGCAGTGCCTAAATGCCAAAAGCCATAATTAAAATTCATATAAAGATTCTGGTTTTATCTAGCACAAATGATTCACCAGTAGCTGTGGGACCTGTCAGAGAAGATTGATGGAGAACTTTCAAAGATGCTGATGTGCCCTGAGCATTGTACAAAGGATAGACTAAGACCTTTTATCTGAGGCAAAGGGAAATACATTATGTACTACATATTTATTTCAATTGAATGCTTTAATCTATTGAAGTTCTGGGTTTGATTTAAACTCTGGGATTAAAAATATCTGCATTTATCAAAGACAAAGGTTTATCAGATAAAAAAAAATGCTGTCAACTCAGTCTATATGCTTAATTCCACATTATTTTTTCTTTTCTCCAGTGAGTTATCTGCAATACAGGAAAGTCAGTAAGGACAGAGAAGTCTTTAGTTTCAGTATATTCTTTAGCAGCATGAGGTTAGGAACCTGCTCTCAGCATCACCTCTCTGCTTGGCAAAACACAGAATATTGGTTATGCTGATTACTTGCAAAATCAATTCTCTGGTACAACAGTAATCATATAGAGAAAGAGGTGGTGGCACTTGGCTTTTCTTTCACAGGAGCTCATATGAATGAGTACAGACTACTTATACCTGGGATTAAAGGCAAGTGAAAATCAATCATGGTAACGTTATTGATTGAAGCTGTCCATACACAGATCTTTTGCTGGCATTTTCTCTGTAAACTCCTGACATCAAAGATACATGGAAGTGGGCTGGCACAAGCTCTTTATATAGATCTCTTAGAATAAAATTTTCAGTCCTGCAGAAATCTTTGTTGGTAGGTAACTAAAACATAAGAGAGGAAAAGAGAAGAGGGATTACTATTCAGGCTCTTTAAAAAAGAATCGCAGCTACTATATGCTGTTGCCTAGGGGAGCACTGACCCAAGACCATCAGCCTGTGAAAGACAACATTACTTCAGTTAAAGTTTCTCATAATTCTTTACTGAAGAGAAATTTCTGTGCAGTAGGTGCACACAACTAAACCAGCAGTAGTTATTACTCACAGATTGGTTTCTTCTTTGAACTCTGCCTTTCTCTTATCATATTTCTTTCCATCTCCTTTCTTTAATTTTCCTTTACCATCACCTATTCTAATTTCCCCAGGTTTATGGAATTCCAATAAATCTTTGCATAAAGGAATAAACTCATAGTGCCTCACAGATTCCTGCTGCAGTTTGCAGGGTCTGCATTTTGCAAGCATGAATGTGGTGATGGAATGGGTTGTTGAATATTTTATGCCATTGCTCCTAGGTCAGGAGACAGAGCATGGTTTGACTCTTTGGAACTCTGCTGCACCCACTGGAGACCTCCTCAGCTCTATTGGTAACACACTTTCCAGAGTCTTTGTGGCATGTGAGACACTCAAAATCACCTTTTCAGTTATTTGTGTGGAAACTTCATGACAACAGAGGAAAGACAGGACTGTAAAAAGTACTTATTTCTTTTCTTCCTTCAAAAGCTGAATATTGTAGAAATACCACACTGATGATGAGACTTCATGTTTTTACTAGCGTGACCCAGTTTGATCTCCTGAACTTTCGGAATGGTTAAAGAAAGTACATAAAATTACTTCAGATGACAGGTAGAGATTTTAAGTCAGGAAGGAAGGAGGATGTATATTGTTTTACTTGTAATTTGAGAGTATTTCATGTGGGAATTGTTGAAAGGCAATAAACACAGACAGACTTAGGGCTATTTTCAGTCATTTGTTTTGAACTAGAACAATATTTTGGGCCTGATCCAAGGTCTATTGACTCCTTTTGAAGGAGTCTTATAGATCTCAATGAGCCTTTAATCAGATATTTTAGTGTCATGAAAAGGGGAAATTGTCTAAAGTTCCTCATGAAAGTCAGCCCAATGTTTGCTCCAGAGGGGAAATTAATAATGGTACAAGCTCAGACAAAATTTAACATGGAAGATGAACTGGGAATAAAGAAGCATAAGTTCTGTAGCTTTGCATTTATCACTGGTGGTTCCTGCTAAAGAGAACAACCTCATGGTACTTTCTTCCAATCTCTTCCTTACTTATTTCCAACACAGAATGTTTCCCAACAGTTAGAGAAAATTAGTTAGAGAAACATATTGCTCAAAGTCACAGTAAAAGCAGGATTATTTCTGATTTCCTTCCTTTGAAAAACTACAAACTGTAATAGAAAATGGGGCTGGGGGATAAAGATGTCAAATTAGATTTCCTGATCTTTGTCTGAGTGAAAAATTCTTTGATGTTTGCAAGTCCTCCAAAAAAGTAGAAAGAAACTCCTGAAATATTCAGTAAAGGAAATAAACTAACATTTGGAAATTTGTAATAGAATTTTTTAACAAGATTGTTTGTATTGTCAAAGTTTCAGAAAAATTTAGTCTTCATAGTGCAATTAATCCAAAAATACAGGACATCTCTTGTGGGAAAAAAATGATAGCAACAGGAAAATTAAGTCCACAGAACAAAAAGGGTTAGTAAAGGAATGTGAAGTTCTCATAGAAAGCTGACTGAGTAAAAGATTTCTTTCTTATCTCTTTGTTGTACTTGAAGCTGTTAAATGACACAGGAAGTAATCCATAAAATGAACACAGTGTCCTCAAGAGCTCTTTCCTCACATTTTTGCAGTCTATGTAATTTGAAACCAGATATAATTTTTAAATATGCTCCCCACCCATGGAATCAGTTTTACACTGTTATTGTTATTCATGCAGCATTATCGTCATGAGCTCTTCAGCTACTAGAGCACTTGCAGCTATCTACATACTCTGTTATGCTGTTCCCAAATTTCACTCTCCCCAGAGGACTCTGCTTGTGGTGGTATCATACTTGTGGCTGCCTTGCCTGACCACTGAGACTGCAGCTGCATGGCACCTTTGAACCACGCCAGAGTAGGGGCTTTTGTCTGAGCCTGGTCTGGGAGTGGACATTACATTGAGAGCCACAGACTGGAGACTATTAAAGTAAATACATTCAAAACAACATAGTTTTGGAATCAGTGCGACATTTCCATATTGTGGTACTGCATAATCTTTGTGTTGAAGATATTCCCCTCTCTGCAGCAGTCTGTGAGACCCAGCTCTCTTTAAATGTTGAGCTATTCAGGACAGAGAATTTCTCTTTGGCTCAGACCATGTTAGTAAATCAAATTTGCTGAGACTTGCTCTTTGATCTGAAGTCAAACCAAAGGAAGAGGTGGAAACCCATAGCTGCAAACCTTCGGCATCTACAACAAGCTGGTTGCCAGTGGCAAACCTTCTGGGATGGCTCTCAGCAATCCCATCTGTCTGTCTTTACCAGTTTAGACGTAGCTACAGTGTCTCTTACAGTAAAGCCCAGGATTCTGATTACTGTGCTCTTGTAGGCCCACGTGGTGTCACAGCATACAAAGGTGGTCAGGATTAAAGCAGCCTCAAGTATGGCCTGTTATGTAAGGTTTGTACCAAAGCCTCCTCCAATGCGCTTAATGTTCTATGAAGGTGTAATTAAACACAAAGGGGCATTGCTGGTATGGGAGGTAGTTGTTTCTGCATGTATTGTAAGTGCTACTGGAAATGATTTCTTCACAGCTACTTTTGTGATTCACCCACATAATGACAAACACAACCTTTATGCAGAGGGGTTTTTTATACTTACGCTTTCTAAGATATTTTGTACACTTTAAAATAAGAGACCTGGGTGGAAGATCTAGATTTTTAGAGCTTTCTGAAGAGACAGAGAAACTTCACAGTATATACACACCTGAAAACAGCAGAAACGGACTCCCCAAAGGTTAATTTTTCTGACTTGATCACAAGAAAGGAGACTTCAAATATCTATCAGAGATTGTGAACAATCTGAAACAGGTTGTTTTGGGGATGGTAAATCTGTATGAACTTTGAGTGTCTTCCCTGCATGTCCCAGTTTGGAGATGAGTGTCTCTTGACACTGAAGGCAGTGGATAGAGGGAAACAGGCTCTTCCTTAGGGCAGACCAGAGACTTTATGCCTACACGGGGTCCCTTTTTCTCTGGTGGTCTTCTCCTTTACCAGACAGACATCAGGTAAACCAACCTTCTGAGCACTTCAGGTAAATGTTTAGCCGCTGGTGTAACAAACACTTCCCATGCTGCTTATTAGCGGTGCAAACCTAAAAGTTGCTCAGTGTTAAAATCTTCCATTGATTCACCCTTGCTCATCTTCCACATCCCTCTTTCCCAGCCTTTTCGCTGTCCCACTACAGACTTTGTCATGCTGAAGTGAGGCTGCCTTCACTCACAGCTCAAGCATCTCATTTTACCATCTCACTTTCTGTGAGCTCTGTCTGGCCCATCTTTGCTGCTGCACTTGGGCCTCACTCTTATCAATTTCTGAACATCTATTTTTTTAAATTGGAAAATAAGTCTGAGCAAGCTTACATATGAGATAAAATGGCACTGAATTGCCCAAGTATTAATATATTTTCCTATTTGTTTTAAGAGGCAAATCTGTTTGAACAATCTGATGAAATGTACTTAGAAGGAGGACTGAATGCAAAATTGAAACTGTAGGATAGTATTTTAGAGGAAAGAAAAAGAAGGTAATCTGAATGCAGCAGGCAAGTGTTTTAAAAGAAAGAACTGCTTAGGCCAGGTCATTTGATACTAGAGGTAATAAAGCACAAGAAACAAACTCTTATGTTGTATTATTTGAAATGGCAAGGGTGGAAGAAGAAGAAAATGTGCATGTTGTTTGGATGAAGAATGAGCATTTCAGAGGAGACAATAACAGACACAGAATTTCAGCTACATCATCACCTAACTTATTAGGTCATCCAAATTATACTTAAAACATCAAAATAGAACAGATACATCTTTCCAACTCCCACTACATCCAGGTCTGGTCCTGTAAATTTGTGTCTGAATCCTGTTTTTCTTCTGAAACCTCAGTCTTCCTTTCCCCCCCCCACTTTATTTCTAGGGACGATCTAGAGTAGGTCAAGCAAGTACTTGCAGCTGTAATATGGAGAAACTAAAGCCATGATATCTAGCATTGGAAGGTTGCACATGGACTAGCTCCTGTCTCACTGGTGTTGTTTGAATAAAGTCAGTAATTGGCATTTGGAAAAGAAAGAGACAAAGTCTCTGCCTTTTGTTTTAACCTTTCCTTTTGCAGAGGAAAGGTTATTGTGTAGTGGAGCTACTAGAGCTAAGCTGAAAATGGAACTCCATATACCCTGGGGCCTTCCATTGATTTTAACTCTTTTTGTTATCTGTTACTTCCACTTTCAAGATACAAATGCAAAGTTTAAGATAAAAATGCAACAAAATCCTCAGATTATGGTAGACTTGAATCCTCTTCAGTCTCATGAATTCTGAGAGTTTTACTTTTTCTCTTTTTAGAAGATTTTGACTACTTACCAGATGTGTGTTCAATGACTGTAGTGTTTTACTAAGTGTTTGACTGGAGGATGTATAGAGGTTTTATAGAAAGAGTGAAGGAGTTACAATTTTGTAACTTTCTAGAAGATCTGATTTGGATTTTTTCAAGGACTCGCAGAGTAACTTTGTATAACCTGCAAAAAGACTGTTAATGTTCTGTAGCACAAAGGAAAAATATAATTGAATTATGAAACAGGAGACACCACTAAACCCACTTTTCCTGGTACTTTTTTGTAATGCAGAGTTATGAAATGGTGCTGAGAGACAAGTTGTTGCAGCTGAGTTTTGGGTTTAATTGATGCAAGTTTTTAGTCACAACACTACAAATTATCTCAGAAATTACATCTTGTTGTTTTCCATGTTTCTGTTTCATGCATCTTGACATCCTGCAGCATTTTTGCTCATAAATTAAATATTAGACTGGTGTTTGTCTAGCAATAGAAACATGATCAAGAATAAGTGATTGTTTTGGATGGCCAAACATTCAGGGGAATGAGAATACACAGCTTCAGACATAGCTGTAATCAGAAACCTGACTGTCTAGAAATGAGATAATTTCAAATGAAGCTCAGCTGTCTGTGCTTATCATGAATTATGTTACCCAGGTCCTACTACCTTATAAAGTGATAGTATTGCTTAATCAACAGTGTTGTGAAAGGCAAGATGAAAACTTTATTGGCTTATATTTCTTTGACAATATTAACTCACCACTAGAGGGATTTGGTCATGTTGTGGGCAGCAGGGAAAGCTTGCGAATCCCTGTTGTGTCCCATTGGTGGCTGGGCAACCTATGTGGAAACTGCTGCTGGTCAGGCTAGTAGTGCTTTCCATCCAGTTTCAGAGAAATTTTAATTATCCACTCTGGCCCAGGTGGTATTAAATCAGCTATGGACAAGGCTGCATGTAATGAAACTGCTCTGTGTTGTATAAAACAAGGGATATATTTTGTCTCAAAGAATCTATGTCATTTAAGTAGAGAAGTGAATGTCTGTGTTCTGCTTCTGGAAAAGCTATCTAAAGAAATGGGTATTATTTTGGTATATTATACTAACAAAGCTCTAGAAGTGTGGAGCTGACATAATTTTCAGCATGATGTGGAGGGTGCTGCAACTTTCCTGTGCCAAGCCAGAGGTGCAGTAAATTTAAGTGTAGTGGAACTGTCTCTATCTTCTTCCCGTGTTTTCAAATCCAACAATGACTCCATGGAACAACGGCAGTACTGAGGAGAAACACCACCATCGCCCATGAGTCTGGTTTCTTTGACAACCTTGGAGTGGGATGGTCTGCCTGGGCCTGCATACCTGGCCAGGCCTATAGGGCTGATTTATTCCCTTTACCACACAATACATGCCTGGCTTTGCTGAAATCAGCTGTTATAGTGATTCTTGCTGAATAGCAAAAATGTTTTTCACTACATCAAGCAGCTGTAGAAATATGGCACTAAAGTAAAAGAAAAAACTATGAACATTAGAAATATAAACTGATAGTGATAGCCTTTATTATCCCTTCAGACACTAATGGCAATTTTATTAAACAGCTCCTTCAGTTGGCTGATCACATGAAGCAGAGCAATTAGGAACTACGTAAGATTCATTGCACAAACAAATATCTCAAGGAAATAATTTGTTTACTATTTTCAGCATCTTAAAAAAATAATATTCTCAGTAGAGTTGAAATATGTAATATAACAAAATATGTAATACAAAACCCAGAGTCAGGGAGAAGACAAGTTCACATTGTCTTGAATGTGCATGATGTAACAGAAAATGTAGGCAAGCAAATTTTTAATTTGTAGGCATCTGTTCAAGGCTTGTTGTTGTCAAGACAAAAATTTTAATCCGGGTGCATGCACACCTAAAGAGCACTGACAAAGAGAATGTCAAGCAGACATGAAAACAAAACTCCTAAAACCCCTCTTTAAATTGTAGTAAACAAAATGCAGAAAAACAAAACCAGGAAGAGTCCTGAACTTCAGATGTGCTGCTCTGAATAATGAGAATGGTGCTGTTCAGCAGTGGTTTAAACTTCCCTGCACCGAATTTTCCGGTGAGTACTCAAATGTCAACATGGAGGAACAGCATCCAGGAGGAGCTGAGGTGGTATGTGCTTGAAATTGGGAGGTTCATCTTGGAGACCAGGCTTCACCCAAGTGTGCTGGCAGCAAGCAGTGCTCATTACCCCCATTTGTTGCCATTGGAGAGGCTGTGGTTTGCTTTTCACCCACCCCATGTCCACTAAGTCTGTGTAAGTTTTAAGTTGTCTGAGCACTGGCTTTTTTGGTCACCTTAGTGATAGATCAGTGCCTGTCATGTTAGTGTTTATTCTTCATCTGTGGCTAGACATAAGCAAAATAAGCTCCAGTGATGCTAATAGGAACAATGGGTTTTGCAATGACTGAGGTCTAAAAGAAAATGGCTTTTGAAAGGGAGCAGAGGGAAATACAGACTGAGGGTTAGTTTGGCAATGGGGGAAAACAGGCTTCTGCAATTAGTTCTAATGAATTATAATGAACATAGAACAATATCTCCCTAGCTTTACAAATTGAAGGAGTAATTAAATCTGGAATAAGGCACAGTTGAAATTCTGACTTAAATGTAAAGGATTATTTATTTTGTGAGGGTTGAACTCTGTCAGACCATGCAGCTGTTTTAGTGACCAAGGAAATGGTCATTAAATGAGCTAATACTGGCAGAAAGGGCAAGGGAATCATGTTTCCTTTCAAAAGATTCTAGAAATGATTTGTTGGTGAGTCTTATGTATCAGATATATGAGGAGAAATTATAATTAAGAATTAAATAACTGAAGAGCACGATACCTTGGAGGATATCATGCCTGGTTGACCTGTTTTAATTCTTAAGACTGCTTAGCAAAATAGTGAAGAATGGAGAATTAAGCTTCTAAAAATCCTTAGGCAAAGTCTTTTGGAAGAGGTTGGTCAAGATACTAATGATGCATAAAGTGAGATGTACATTTTTACTGCTGTATTAAATTCCTCTACTGAGCTGTTGAAATATAAGGAAACTTCAGGGGAAAAACTAAAGCAATGGTTATACAGTCAACACTAACCAGAAGAGAAGCAACTTGTGTGAGCTAAAGCAACTTTCTCCCTTCCTTTGCTATAATTGCATTGCATCTCTGTTACATTGGGGAAATTGATTATACCTGTTCTGTAATTACTTACAATACTTGCAATTATCATGCTACCAATTATGAAACTATACGTACAGCTATTTTTATCTTAGGCAAACTTTACCTGTCTGAACTGAATTTCTTAATGCTGGTTACGCATCTGAGGCAACAGCATTCTGGAAAAATTAAGCTGATTTTTTTTTTTTCCTGAGAAAAGAGGAAAAAAGTCTCCTTTCTCTCTTCTAATTTTTAACATCCTCACTCCTGAAAAGTTCTACAAGCCATATGCTTTGGCAGCAGTAATTACAACTTGTCTTTGTAGGGGGTTCTTGTTGGACCAGCATTGCTTAATTTTGGACAAATTATAGCCCTCTGAGGATAAAGATGTGGATATTAATTGTTTCAGAGACCAGACTGTCTGGTGTTTTTATGATCTGGCTCTTCTACTCCCTGGGACCCTGTAGTGGTGAGTTGCCTGTAGTCGAGTGAAAAAGTAGATAGAGCTACTTGTACATGATTAACCTAAATAATCTTGTAAAATTGTAGTGCTACTGTGACCAATCTATTTTTCTGGAGCACTGTGAATATACTAAATAAACCAAATATTTATATAAAATCTTAAGACTCTCTTCTCTTCTTATGGTGCGTTGTCTATTTATTCTCACACTTTGTTTTCTGCCATCTGCTCAAATTCTAAACCAATGGCAGAAAGTATTGATATTTCTTTTTTTGGGTACTCAGTTTTGAATAACCCTCTTTCCCAGAAGAGAAACAAATCCCAAACCAAAGCTCATTGAACCTCCACTTCAAATAGTTTAGTTGCATTGCTTAGGTCATAAGTTTAGGACAGATATTTTTTAATTTTACAGAAACTACTTTCACAAGTTCTCCAAAAAACTAATAAAAGCAATAAACCTTCTGCAGTAAATTTTTTGAGAATCATTAGCCAGAGATCTGTTGATGTGGATGCTGTCGTAGATAGCCTATTTAAAAAAATCCCAAAACCATAAACCAAAAAGCAAACAAACAAAAACCCAAAAAGACACAGTAGGCCCACACAGACAGAAAAACAAACAACCCAAAACAATTTGACCGCGGCTCAATAGTGAAAAAAAAGCAAAATTCTCTTTTAACAGAAGATGCTGCAGTTACAGATCAGAATCACAAAGTGGGTCAAGTTGGAAGGGACCACATTCAGTCATCTGGTCCAACCTCCCTGCTCAAGCAGAGTCATCCCAGAGCACATGGCACAGGACTGTCTTCATATGGTTCTTGCATATCACCAGTGAGGGAGACTCCACAGCCTCTGTGGGCAATCTGTTTCAGTGCATAGCTACTCACACAGTGAAAAAGTTCTTCCTCATATTCAGGTAGAACTTCCTGTGCATCAGTTTCTGCCTGTTTCCTCTTGTTCTGTTGGTCAGCACCACCAAGGAAAGTCTGAATCCATCCTCTTGGCACCCTCCCTTGAGATACTTATACATATTGATGAGGTCCCCTCTCAGATGAGGTGAAGAAATACAAAAAAAGCAAAGTGGTAGTGAGCTAAGTCTTAAGAGTTGTTTCTACCCTAATAATGGCCAATCTTCGCAAATGAAGATTTGGGAAGGGCTCATCCCACGTGTGCCCTCCAAGCCTGCGCAGTGGATTTTTTAGGTGAGGCCCAGCGTGCGCAGAACTGGCCCCACCGTTTAAGTCCTGAGGTTCATTTGCCACGGCCGAGCAAGCTTGGACAGTGACAGTGAAGTTCTTGGGACTGTCTACAGCACCCGGTACTAACCGGGGCTGACCCTGCTTGGCATCCGAGATCTGACGGGATCAGATGGCAGGGAGGCATTTAACTGCCCGGGACGGTCCCACTGAGACTCGAACTCACGACCTTGGGAGTTGGAGACTGGAGTACTTTCCACTACGCCACGGGACCGCCCCTCTACCCTAATATAATTGGTATAATAATCCTCACAAAGAAAAAAAAAAACAACACAAATCCCCAAAACCAACCAACCAAAAAAACCCCCAAACCATGCAACCCCTCAAAAACCAGCAAACAGAACCCCCCCCAAACAAAAAAAAAACCTCTTTAATGGTGAAGTAATCTTTAAGTAATGAATCAATCTTTTACAAGTCTAGAGATTTTGGGTTGTGGGAAAATGCCTTCATGGATTCAGTATTATATGCAGCGTACAGGGGTTAGGAGACAGTTCCCGCTGGTCCTTCCGAGCCGGGGAGCATAAGAGACAGAGTTCAGTCCAAGAGCTGTGTGATGAGAACGTGTTTATTGTGCAATCATGAGGGGTTTAAAGGCTTCTGAGGGGAAGGTGCTAGAACTGGGACAGGATTGGGCAAGAGCTCTGAAAGGGGATGTAACTTAGGTACCAGCTAGCCAAGAGGGGAAGCGTGAGGATCAAACCCAATAGAAACCTAGGGACTGGGGACAGGTGAGATAACCAATGGGGTTAGGACAGAGGTGGAAGCTGACAGGAGGGGCAGATGCACTGCCAGCAACCACGTCGACACCACGAGGCAGAGCTGATTCCGAAGCAGGAGTGCCCTGGCCCGGACCGGCAGCTGTGTTGGCAATACGACCGATGCCTCCCAGGCGGGGCAGTCCTAACCTGGGAGACAATGCTGTGCCTCATCAATGTGGTGACTCATCAGGAACAAAGCCTCAGGGGGAAAACACAGGAGGGATGGCAACCATGCAAGGGGGGTGACAATAACAACAGGTGTCTCATGTATGTGGCTGGTCAAATCTGGGCTGCCTGCGGGCGCCATTCTCTGTGTGGGTCTATATCAGAACTTGTTCTTTCCATATTTCATAGTCCTGTTTGTTTCCCACAGTGTTACAAATTAAAAGTAACTTTGACAACTTAAGGAGTTTGATTTTATTTTTTTACTTTTGTGTTTTATTTTTTTTTCTGCTAGCTTTTTTTTAAGCCATCAACAATACAGAAATGCAGAACAATATAACAAGGAAAGAAAAGACTCGGTGGAACCAATTTCAGTGATAAATACACACAAATTACAGGTGGCACCTGAGGTCTCCATCAAGGATCAGCTCCTGGCATTGATGCACAGTGGCCAAAGGTATTTGTCACAGCACATGGAGGGTGGAATAGAAAGAGAGGAGGTGGCATGTCCACTTTGGGCAAGTTGATGTGAGTAAGGGCTCTTTAATATCACTCTAGAAAGCCATGATTCTGGAAGTGGGATCTGTGTTCATCCACCACAAGGGCAAAACAAATCCAGGAGAGGCATTTTCCCCTGCTGGCAGCCTCTTTATCAGGGGTAAGCCACCAGGTCCGACTGCTCCCCTTGCAACGGGAGCAGGTGGATTCCCTCTGCGAGTTGTGGCAGGTTTCTGTAAAAGTATTTTCCATTTCCAGTGCTCACCTGAAGAGTTAATTAGGAACACAACCATATTTCTGCTTTTGGTAGCTCATAATGATCCTCAAAATGCAAATAAAAGAGAGAGCTACAGCTGTTTAAAATATTCATGCTGCTGTGATATTAAGTGCAAGGGGATGAACATAAGGGCAGGAAGACTCTGATTAAGAGCAGGTTTGTATGGCATATGTGACTCAAACTTCAACACTGTTTGAACTTGATGCTGGCTAAATTTTGTGCCTGTCCATGAGGCTGAGGTTGTGACTGAATATTTCATACATCCATGCTCCTTGAATCAAATAGGATGCAAAATCCCTCTGATGTAAAGATTTTTAATGTTGGTATTTATCTTAGTAACACAAAACTCTGTTTGTTGGGAAATACTGCACAGTGCCATAGACTCATGAAAGTATGTATGAGTAAGAGATACTGTCTGGGACTGAGGACAAATGGAGTTAACTTGCTGTCTCCTCTATATTTGCAGTAGACCATGTGGAAAAAAGAGTAAGATCAAGAAAAAAATATTTTTCTTTATTGAACAGATCTTTTTGAACAGATCTTTTTCAAGCGTCTTTGTGGTTCCCACTTAATAATGACAGTAACATGGCTAGTGCCCTGAGCAAGAGGTGTAGTATTCCTATTTAAAAAAGAGAAATGCAAAGAGCTCAAGTGGTACAGGAGCTTGCCTTAAGCAACTGTGTTTTATGACCCATTTTTTGGCTATGTGCTATCAGACTACAAATACTATAATCTCACGTGTTCTGTCATCTTGGTCTTTCTGCTTACATAATATATAGATATAACTTTGCTAACGGTAAAATAATATCAAATTCAGACAGCCACAGGCAAGAAATGTGAGAAAGGGAAATTTTGCCTTTAGCTAAACTAAATATATATATAAAGGCCTGGAGAAGAGGATGCTATGTTTCATCTTCCTAAGGCTAGTCTGACCAATAACATTAAAATTCCCTCTGACACTCCAGGTTAGCCTGGGACAATCAGGCCTTAAAAGACTTGGCTCCCAAATGACAACAACAAAAGGTGGGTCTTGTTGAGAAACCAGGTGCTGGGGAATGGTGGCTCCTCTCCAGGAGCTTATTGGCCAGTCTTTCCTTTGGCACCATTAGTATATATTCCCATTGCAAGAAAAGCACCTCCTGCAGCTAGGATTTATACAAACTGTTTTGGTATCCTTTCAAGGCTCTAGTAGGGTAACAAGGGTAGTGCTCTTACATTTTTTTATGCTTGTATATAACAGTGAGCCTCATCTTGCCTATGATCCTGAGCGGCAGCGCTGCCATGGGTAGTGTGTGCTGTGATTGTCATCCATGTGTCTCTTGTTGTTCCAGGTCACAGGTATGACAACATCATGGGTTGCAACTGCTGTCCAGGAAAGTGACAACTACCTGTCCATATAGCTAAGTCTAAACTAGTTGACACCTTCACGTTGAAACTTGATTTTACATTATGAAAAAAGGCTGACAGCCACTTTTCTGCACAGCTTTCTGTGTGGTTCCTATGAACGGTCCAAAAGTTTTTCCTGGAATATGAAATGAGCAGGTTTTGACAGGGTCAAAGTCAATGTTGATGTTGTAGAAGCCTTCATTAAAAGTAGATTTCCATGGAAGGCAGCTGTTGGAGGGGTTTGTATGACAGTTGGAAGCAGGTTCCAGCAGCAGCTGGCATGGCTTGGCTGTGCAATGACAGCTGCTGTCCTGGCCAGCACTACCTCTATTCATCCAAGTTACAGAGCCCTACAGCACATGCAGTACCTATAGAAATGTTGGCTTGTACCTGAGCACATTGAGTGACTTTTTACATTGGCATATAGTGATAGGACATGGGGGAATGATTTTAAACAGAAAGTGGGGAGGTTTAGATTAGATTTTAGGAACTTGACATTCTTCACTGTGAGGGTGGTGGGGCAGGGAAACTGTGGATATCCCATCCCTGAAAGTGTTCAAGGCCAGGTTGGATGGGGTTTGAGCAACCTGGTCTAATGGAAAGTGTCCATGCCCATGATAGGGGATTTGAACTAGATGATATTTAAGGTGCCTTCCAACCCAAACCTTTCTATAATTCTATGGTATTGCAATTGCACTCTGGTTTCTCCAAGCAGGGCTTCTGCCCAGAGCATTGCACTGTGTGGCTGCAGCACAGTCCTTTGGGCTGCTGTGGTCTTTCATCTTTCCATCTCAAGTGCTCCTGCATGGGGTGTACACATCTGTCTTAGCCCTACCTTTAGAAGAATTTAGCTATGAAACAGAACATGTTATGGGAGATAACTAAAGTCACCGTTGTTGAGCTGTGAATGACAAATTCTAACAGCAAAATCTCTGAGGAGAAGTTTCAGCAAGTCATAGTGGGGCCATTAAAAGGACACTATAAGCAAGCATAAAAAGTCACTCTAATATAAAGTAAATAATGAAATTATTGATCCATAAAAACTGTGAAGGAAAAAATATTTAAGCAGTCATTTGTCACGGTTTAACCAAGCCCCAAGCAGTCACTTGCTTACTCACTTACCAGCAGGATTGGGAAAAGAATCAAGGATAAAAGGGAGAAAACTCATGGGTTGAGATAAAGACAGTTTCATAGGAAAAGCAAGTCATGCACAGAAGCAAAGCAAAACAAGGAATTAATTCAATGCTTCCCATGGGCAGGCACATGTTCAGTCATCTCCAGGAGAGCAGGGCTCCATCACACCTAACAGTTACTTGGGAAGACAAATGCCAATATTCCAAATATCCGCCTTCCTCCTTCTTCCCTCACCCCTTTGTGTACTGAGCATGATTTCATACAGTATGAAATATCCCTTTGGTCATTTTGGGTTACCTGTCCTGGCTATGTCTCCTCCCAACCTCCCAGCTTCTTTGCCAGCATGACAGTACAAGGAGTAGAACAAAGAAAGGTACATCCCTTGGTAGCCTGACATACAGAAATGGATAAAAAACTGTTCTGGAGATTTGTTTCACTACTGAGCTATTAATTCAAAGCCAGGCCAACCTGTAACTTCTAAGTCCAGTTCCAAAACTCACTGAAATCCATGGCAAGGCAAGGGCTGACCTCTGTCAAGGTGAAGAACATTTTGATGGTTCATTTGGAATTAATTTGATTGTCTTATTTAAGGTTTTTGGTGAAAAATGTTCAAATTGCAGTGTGGGCTTGTATTTTGTGTTGCTTGACCAGGACCCAGTGGCCCATAACACAGGCAGTGCAGAGACTCAGTGGGGGAACTTGTGGTGGCGAGCCTATGCTCTCCCTTCTGGGATTTCCTGATGACATCTAGTCTGGGATTATTGCCACTTCCTGAAATACTGTAGAAACCATAGATTTGCAGGGATATATATCTTGTCCTGTGCTGTGCCTGATCTCCCACATTTGACAAGCATTAGCTCCAGTTCCTTCAAATGTGTCAGTGCTCTTCCATCTTAGGCTGCCTAGTTACAGTGGCAGAGAGAGCTCATTGATGAGAACTGAGAGAGCTGCATGGAAGCAGTTCCTACCTGCTTAGGAGTCACTCTGCAGGAAGCATAAGGCACAGGAGACTTCTGATGCCATTCAGGCCTTTTGCCATACTTGGAAACATCTCTGTTTCAGTTGTTTCAGTCATTGTTTCAGTGGGGCCAGCAATCTCTATGACCTGATTTGTTTGGTTTATGTTTTGGAGCAATTATTGCTGTAATCTTGCTTCTTGTCCATGCCTTTTTTCTGCTTGTTTAACTCTGAGTTCAAACATGCTGTTAGGTTGCAGTGAATTTTTCTAATTGCTTTGTGGGAATGAGGGTCATCTTTTTGCAGAGAAGTGTGATGTGGTGGGAAATCTGAATTTAACTCACAAGTCCTGACAGCCACTACCTCAGCACTGCTGGCGTCAAAGTGAGGCCGAGGCCAGGCAGGAATTGATGGCTGCCTCAACCTTGTCTCCAGCATATCCAGGAGGAAACACTGCTAAAAAGCCTCTAGACAGGATGTGGTAACAACAGTCACCATAAAATATTATTGCACAAGATGAAAAAACCCTCTGCTCTTGGCTGAGCCTGAAATGCATGTCCTTGCTGCACCTGAGACTGCTTGGTGGCAAATGCTCCTGTAGTCTGAGCTGATGAAGCTGCTCGGCCATATTAAGTGTACACCCAGTCTTTACTTGAATGGCAAGATTTTGCGTAGTAGCACACCTTTTCCTTTTTTACCCTCACTCAAGATGAACCACAGCACAAGCAATTCATCTGACAAGACACTCAGTCTGAGAGTGCAAGAAAAAGTCCTATCTGACCACACTCACATTTTTTGATACAGCAGTTGAGAAAAAGAATCTTCACTGCAGTTATGTCCCAATCAACTGCTGACAATGCTTGCCACAGGGAGAATTTGGCAGCTCAAGACTGAGAGTAAAAGCAGCCAATGAAGAACAAGAACCCTTACATAGTTCTGTTATCCTTTCCCTTCAATCAAAAGGCATCTCGTGGGCATTAATGAATCAGGCTATAACATTTTACAAGCAGACAAAGACTTCAGCATGGCTAAATAAGGAAAATGTTAAGAGTCAGTTTTGGGGCATTTGGAGAGGCCAGACTGGGCACTTGCGTAAGACAAGAAGATGATGAATATGTGAGCATAGAGAGCTTTCACTGAGTCTTTAGGCTTGTTTTTGGCAGTGACTTTAATGACCACTGCCTAAGTGGCATTTCTGAACACTTTCTACACATCAGCCCTGTTGTAAGGGTTGGAGCTCAATGACTATTTTTTTTGTGGAGGAAGAAAATATGACTGATACAGCAGCTACGCAAAATATTATTTACCTCTGCTTCTGTAATTTTGGCACAGACTTTTACCAGTTGATTTTTCCTTAAGGTTTAAAAGACAGAAATTTCTAAAGAGGAATGAATTTAAGAAAGTGTGTATCCACTGGCTGCATAGGCAGAAGGTGCATATGTGATCAAGGTTTCTGCTGAATTTTGTTGCCAGCAGGGAAAGCATACTAAACTGCATCCCAAGTAACTCTCTGGAAGGCTTGCCACCATTTTTGTCCCCCCTGGGTCAGGTGGTACCAGCAGTCCTGTGTGCTGGGTGTCAGGGAGGAGGATCCTGTGTGGGGAGTGTGAGACTGAGCATGCTGTCCAGCCCCTGCTTCCACACTGGGAGTGTCATGGCTCATCTCTGGCTAGCAGAGGTGTCACTGGGCTTATAGTTTGAATGCCACAAGAACATTTACTTCTTTTATGGGTCCAGGAAGCCATTGTGCAGGCACAAGCATGGCATGGTCACTGTCACTGCCTGAGATGCTGGCGTTAGTCCTTGCCACACATTGCATGGAGAATGTGTCTGCTTGGTAGCTGGTTGGTTTGACTTTCTTTAGCACATGCATGCCCAGAACTCCAGTTCCTGAGGGTGTCATACAGAGACATGGTAGCCTCAGAAACATTCCTCTGGTACAGCTTAAGAACAACACCTCAGCAGCATTTCTTTTACAGATGGTGTCTGAGTCACAAGGGGGGAGTGTGTGGAAAGCTAAAGGTAAAGTAGCTCATTCATCACTGGATCTATTGAGGTGAGTCATTTGAACCTGAGGGTCTCATCACTATCTTCATGTGAGGACCTCATTTGTGAGATCTCAAAGCTAACAAGCTTATTTGCTCTATTTTATTTTCTTCTTTCCCCCTAAGTTATTGTTTCTTATGTTTAGAGCCATTTCTGAGTTCATGATCCTTTGCACTTGAAGTCAGAGCATTGTAGGCAAGTATTTAATTTTCTTAACAATACAATTTCTTCTTTTTAGTGCAATAAATTGAATACTTTCATACACCACCACCCCCCCACCATTAAAAAAAAAACACCTCCCCAAACCCCCAGCTCATGTTTTCATAATGATAGTGATTTAAACACACATTAGTGTTCTGTGTTTTATTTTAATTACAGATGCACTGGAAGAATAAAATATTTATACTTGTGTGCATTTCTTTCCCTTCTGACAGCAGAGAGAATATGATAAGCTTTTCTGAGACTGCAATAAAATCAACATTTTTCAACATATGTTTATATACATTTGGTATGTATTTGACAACATCTTGTTATTATAGCTGTGAGAGATCCATCAAAGGATGACTTTGCTTGAGCAGGGATGTTGGCTCAGATGATCCACTGTGGTCCCTTCCAACATTACACATTCTGTGATTCTGTTAATAAAGTAAAAACAAGTATAGGTCTCAAGCATTTCTCAAGTTAATGGACATGTCTGTGAAGGATATGGGGATATTCATTGCCTAGCTGCGGGGAACCAAAATTTCTCTATCTTTTTCATTAAATCCAATAATTATGGAAAACAATGACACATAATTTCTCTTCTACATGGAAAATATTTTTTCCTCAAATTTCCGTCTAAACTTCCATTTTCTTCTTCCTAACATCCTCAGCATCTGGAGACACAGAAAAATTTAATTTCCATTCATATTCAGTGCTGTGTGTCACTATTGCTGGTAAAGGAGAAAGACCCTTGGAGTTTGAAGCTTCACCACATCACCTCCTTGACTGCAAAGGAACTGATTGTCTGCAGCTCCAGTAGTACCAAGAATTACTGAAGAGTGACAGCAATGAAATGCACAGTTGCCACTTAATCTGTGTACAACTTCCTTATTCAGTTTAGAATAAAGATCAAATTAGACAAAAAGCTCTAAAACATTTGTATTAACATGTTAGAACTATAATCTTGCACCACATCCTCCAGAGTAAATACATATGTTTGCAATTATTTAATTTGAGCCCTGATGAATTACACTAAGTTGAGCTCCTATTCTATTGCTACAATGGCTGTTATTTTTCATAAGAAATAACTTAAAGCTGAATAGGCCTGATTGTGCTTTCACAGCCATTGGTGCAAATGTGAAATATCCATAATTTATAACAGAAGTAATGGTGAAAGGAGGTGAAAATCAGTTTTATATGCTTACTGACAGCCCCTGTGCATTTTCAAGAAAAAGCAAAAAGATTCTTCTCTTTTAATAATTTATTACTTGCAGACTGATGACCGCTTTTTTTAATAGGGAAATCTATGACAGAGTATAGAAAAGAAAAAAATATTCTGAATGCTGAAAAAGGCAAAAGTGTAGTTTCTGAATTCTTCAGCTGGTCAGCCAAATTCCAACCCGATCTGCTGTTTGCTCTCTGTTTTGGCTGTGTGGCTCTTTCTGAGTCCTGAACTGCCACTAGTCCTAAATTAAAATTCCCATGTTATAGGGAGTGCAGGCTCTGAATCTTGATTTAAACTGCCACCAGTCTATCTAAGGCTGTCTCCTGCACAAAAATGATGCACGTGTTCCCTGTGCCTTTGATGTGACCAGGTTAAAAACTGCAATTCTGTCATCATTCAAACAAAGTGTCTTTCTAGTTCACTTATGCCTGTTCTTCATTGACAAGAGTTATTTATTTTCCTTGCATGAATTATATTTGTGCATCCAAAGACTGTAAAGTCTGGTAGTTTTTAACAGACACAGCAAACAGCAAGAGACAAATGTACAAGGCTTCCCATCAGACTCACTTTCTATTGCTGCATAATGCTTAGGTCTGTTTTATCAGCCCAGGGCCTTCCTCTCCAAGTTATGCTATTCCAAGGCTGCCAGACTTCTTGTTTCTCTATTATTTCCTGAAATAGAGAGTGCTTTCAGTTTTCTGGCTTCCTCAGCTCTGGAATTGATTGCTATCTGTCAAGTAGTCAAATGTGTATATTTTTAGCAGTAATATAAATAAATTAAAAAAAAAAAAACAACAGCAAGGAAGAAAAACCCCAGAAATATCAAGTCCATTGTGCTGGGTAATTTCTGAGGTGCCACAGAAACAGTTTGTGCACCCCAGGAGTCCACCTACCACAAGCTGAAAACCACAAAGTAAGACAGAAATACCACTAACAATGATAAATGAATTGACAAGAAAGACATAAAAAGGTGGATATAAGCAACATGGGAAACACCAGCCTTATTAGGTTGAGTGGTCTTTAACTCAGTGGCTTCTTCCTACCTGTGCTGAGTGCTAAGGTTTTCAGAAGACACTATAAAATGAATCATAAGGGAATGTTGTTCAGGGGAGTTTCCTGGAGCTCCTTATTTTATGTACTGAAAATAAAAATGCTGCTTTCCATTATATTATTTGTTATTCTTTCAGTGAAGCGTGTGTATACATCACCAAAATAGCCTGGGCCTTCTAAATCTTTTAGAAGGTTGCTAAGCCTGAGCTAAGTAAAATCTTGTGGTAAAGGAGTTTGACAGTCCGGTCACGCATTTTAATGTTTCTTGATGATATATAGACATTTATTACCTTTCATTTTAGGCAATGGTTTCATACTGTTATGTTCTGGGAAAAGAGAAAAATCTCAGTGGACACCCAGTTTGCTTTGCACTGGATGTCTGGTTGTATATATGAAATATTTCGAAATGCTACATTAAACACATTCCATCTTTCACCTGCAGCTTGGGGATAGAAAAAACATTACTTAGAAGAGATTTAGCTCTTCTGATTAAATTCAAATTTTCCAATCAAAGCAGAAGTTAGTATTTCTCATTATTTCCATCTCTTAAATTCACCTTTGCATAATGATACTGAAATGTCTGTATTTATGTCTGACAACTTTATCATCCTTAGCACAAACTCTTGACTCTGCTTACCAAAGCAACAAATGCACTCGATTTGCTGAAGAGAATAATAATTCGTCCTTGACTTGCAATGTGGAAATTCAGATGCCTATGCGACAAATTCAGTTCAATAAAAAAAAACTTTCAGAAAGAGGAAATTCATTCAGCTTAAGTCTAATTTCTTTTCTCGGTTGCTGGAACTCAGCATGTCAAAAAAGAAAGTTAGAAACATTAATTAAAAGATGCTGCCATGTTTTGGCACAATGAGTATTATAAAAGAAAAGATGTGTTTTTGTGCATTGTCTGCACCTTGGACTAGCACGTGCTTGAAAGCAGCCAAACATGATTTACAGCTAAAGTTTGAGTATAGTTAGTTTCTTTAACAGACCAAATTCTGGGCAAAAGGAATGGATAATACTTTTTATATTTCATCTGGTCAAGTTCTGTAGCCTAAATAACCACACAATGTGACCTAATGCAGTTTTAAATGGCAAAAGAGCTTACTGGTTTGGGTTCATACGTGACAGATATGTATTTTGTTTGTTAAATGATAATTTCCATGGGAGTAGACAATCTACTAGAGTAGACATGAGAAAACTCCATTGCTAGTGGCATTATTTGACATAAAAATTGATCCTGAAAGCACTAACAAAGAATGAGGCAGAGTTGGTCAGGAATTTTCTCTAGAAAGTGCTGATTCATCAGGAAAGGAGTGTTTCAAAGAAATCCATCTGTTTTGATAAACCTGTTGAGAATTGTCTTAGATCCAGGCCTGTCCAGGCTTCTCATTTCTGTGGCTCTGAGGTTACTTTGTTAGGATGATGGCCTCAGGTCTGGGACCTCTGGAGTTTCCAGGGATCTGGAGTGTCTCTGAAATCCCAATTCACCTGCTGTGAAGCATCTTATAAGTAAGAGTTATGAGTATATCTACATCTGCTCTGGTGTGCTGCTAGAAAAAGTCTGTGAAGAGGTCACAGCGAAATGCAATCAGCTCAGCAGTGAACAGGATTTTGTCTTTGACTTCAGTCAGGGTTGAGTACTATTCACTGTGAACCAGAAGTCAAGACAAGGAAGCATAAACAGAGGTATGGTCTCAATCTTAAATCAGAATACACTTGTTTTTTTGTCTCAGTAAGGCATCCATCAAAACAAACATGTGTAACTGTGAAGGAGTGCTGGTATGGGCTCCTCTGGTTCCCCATGGCCCTTAAAGCTGTGTTTGTCAGTGCTCTTCTGAGATACCTGAAAACTCACATAGAAAACTTTGCATTGCCAAAAATGTGAACAATTTCTTTAACAACTAGGGCTAGACACTGAAAAAAAACCAGCAAAAAAATCATATAAAGAAAGAAAAAATATCAAAAGCTGAGAAATCAAAACAAAATAACAGCTTGAGAGGGATGCTGGTTTGTTATACTGCCACAAAACAGATCAATCCGTGCCTTGAAGTGAGCACCCATGCGTACATCCTTTTCAGCTGAGGTGTCTGCAAAACTTAAATAGATCTTCTGCCACATTCTGTTATCATGAATCTCTAGCCTCTCTCTAACAGTATGAATCAGAAATATTTTCCAGCTCCTAGTCTTAATTGCCTGCAGTGCTAGAAGTCAGTTGACAGACACATGTTGTTCAACAGTTCTGGAAGTCAGGCTGTACTGGTAAAAACATGTGTCAGGACTTCCAGAAGATGAAATATATCTACTGTTGAAAACACTTACAAATGCTTTGACAATAGAAGTCATGAGACTTATAGCCTCCCAGTGTTTTTGTGGTCCTGCTATTATTGTGTCATACGCACAGTGAATACTGAAGGGGAGAGAACATGATATTTGCTTCCTGCTTGTTGAAGTGACAGGTGAAACACACACATGCTGGAACTGCTGGTGAATGTGATACGCAGTACAGTACTAGTTTGAAAATTAGCTTGATAGGAAAGGCTTCATAATAACACTGCAAATAATACTACCATTTGATTTATCTGCAGAAGCGTGTCACCTGCTGCCGTGAGTGGTAGAAATCTGCAAGATTTCCTGATGCTCAACGGCTGGATCTCTGATAACAACATGACACATCCAGCCTTGGACCTTTTGCCTTGAAACTTCTGCTTTTGAACATACCATTTTTTTGATGAGTCTGGGGCATAATCTAGTCACTTTCTTCAAACAATAAATGGAGTGGAGTTTCAGACTTTTGTGTTACAGAGTGACGTATCTGTTCTCTGAATGCTCCCTTTTCTTTTCCCAACACGCTTCTTAGAAGTCTGGAAACAACTGCGTTTTTCAGTAAGAGCTGCAGAAATGTAGCATGTATTAGTTTGAGTTTATATAATTTCTATTTTTTATATTTCAATGTTTATTGAATTCTCTCTTTTCACCAAAGAGTCTTCCTGGGAGCTTCTTGGGCCTGAGTATTGGCTATATAATCCACAAGAATCCCCCAGAGAAGAGCTCCCAGGCTGCTTTACTTTGTGTCTAGAGGTAAAGCAGGGCATCCTGGTGTGACAGCATCTTGATATATGTAGAGCCCTGGGCCTTTCTGAGATAATTTGGTGTGTAAGGCAGGATTACATCTCCCTTAATTTTTATACTGCTTCAAGTACATAATAATACCCATGATAGTCCTACTACTGTCTAAGAGGTAAACTTCCTCGGTAGGTATTTTTGAGACACGTCCCCTGGGTTCTCTTTCTAAATCTTACTGTCATACTTCTGCAACAGCAAAAGTAGAGTTCAGTTTTGTCTTGAAGGCACAGGAGGTACATTATTTCCTATACATTATGATTCTTATGCTAGGACAAAATACTGGAAAGAAGGTATTTCAAAGGTCCCTGCTAGATATGATTGATGTCCCACTGAAGAAACCTTATTGTATCAGTCTAGGTAACCAAATCACTTGTCACATTTAGTCAAGATTGCTGAATAATTAATATATTGCTTTTTGTTTTTAATAAGATATTGATACTGTAAATAGAAACTTCTAAAGGGGCAGCATTACGATTTTGATAACAGTACATAATTTTTGGAGTGTTTTGATAATGTTGATACTGGGAACAGTGAAAGATTATTTTAGGGAGATTTCAAAGTTTTCTTCTACTCAGAAGGGGAGAAAAGTGCTTGCCCTACAAGGCTGCCTTTGTTATCTTCTAATCTTGGACCTTTTTTGTGTCTTTAAACTGTATGTAGTTTCAGTGAGTCAATGCTACTGTTGATATGCTTTCTGTACATTTTATGTAAAGAATAATCTTCTGCCTAAGATAAGATTCTCATGCTATTTAGATCCACAGAAAGTTTTGGCTTCTGTGAAGGTTATCCCTAGAATGTTTTGCAATAGCAAAATACTTTTCAATGATGACATAAATGCCTAAGCAGTGAGAAGAATAAGTTACAGCTTTAAGTCTCAGTCTTTCTCTGTGTTTCTTTGCACACACAGACACATACACATGGTTTAAACAATTCAAAGATGAAAAAGAAAGGCTAGTCTCTCTACTGGAATGCAGAATATCATTACAGAAGCATAATGGCATTCTTTTCCTTATATAATTCACTTCATGATCTGATGAATTCCTCTTTACTGCAATGTTAGGCTGGGGTCTTCTGGAGCTGCTTTATTTCACATTATTTGAACCAGCACCTCAAGGAAATAGAAATGGCATTTTCAACAAAAAAACATAACTGAGAAAGCTCTTCGAGAGTACAAACAAAGCTCTGAGGAATAATGACAGGTCCTCTCACAAGTCTAAAAATGTCATGAGTTACAGCTTTTGTAAAATAAGGTACAGGCAAGGTGGGTTTGATCCTGTAACAAAGGTGAAAAGGAATTGATTGAAGCTGACATGAAAGAAATTCCTTAATGGTTTGGTTGGGATTTAATGTTATTTGAGACAATACCATTGAAAATCCATTAAGAGTCAGTTGTTATAATTTATAATATAAAACAAGGAGAACTGAGAGACCTAATTGGAGCATAATAGTGATAGCAAAACACTTTGGGTGACATCCTACAATTGATGTTGACTCTGAAATTAAGGCTTCAGACAAGGCATGCTACTTAGAGGGAAAATTTCCATCTTCTTAGATATAGATGTGCTGAAAGAAATAACAAAACACTTAAAAACTCTGTACACTGTCTGATAGTGTTTTTATCTCTCATGTATTTGTTTCCTTTTAATACTAGATGTTTCTGGGCTGATGGAATATACTTAAAGGCTTCAAAATCATGAAGACAAAATGTGTAAGTATGTGATTAGAGCTCTTATTGAATGAGTCTTCTTATGCATTGAAATTGATATATATATTTAAATGCTTTTTCGGCTTCAAGCCACAAGGCAAGTCAATCTGGTGAGGAAATGGATCCATTTAGACTATTGGACTTTTTGACCACTCTTTTATGCAGAAAAACACTGGCATCTTATATAGGATTCACGCCACTCTCTGCAGTTTGCAGATGCTGCTAAAGGAAACAATACACATTTTCAAACATTAGTTTGACATTGTAAAAGTTCACCTAGGCGAACTGGGAGCCAATTAGATATGTGGCAAGAGACAGCTACATGAAGAGACAGACCAGTCTGGGTGTTTCTGAAAAGAGCAAGCTTGATTCGTAGACTCTAAAAATGCTATTTTTCGTGATGGTACTACAAGTGAGAAAAAACATATTCACAAAGTGCATTTTGATGCAAAGCCAAATACATGAAAACTCAGCAAGGACTGTCTAATTTTGATCAAAAAAATTTTAATAATGCCAAAGTCCAAGCTATACTGGAAAAAGACTAATAAATGAAATGATCACTTATATTGAAGCTGGTAACACATTCCAGAAGAATTCAAATCATAACAACAGATTCCTAACACTGCACAAATCAGTGTATGAGTCCAATCACAACATGACAACACAGCTTTGCGAGGTTCTGTTGCCTTGCAAGTTTCCTCTGGACTGAGGCTCTGTTCTTTTTGGGTGTTAGCCACTCCCTCTCATTAAGGATGGCATTTTCTGGGACCTCCTTTCATTGTATGTATCATTGTTTATATCATTAACCAGTATAGCGAACAACACTGGCCCCAGTTTTGATGTCTGAAGGGTATTTCTAACCACCAGTGACCAAATGGATGTTGCCCTCTTTGTACTTGATAGTCTAGCCAAATTTGCAGCCCATCTAGCACTTTGTACAGCCCAAGGTTATTTGGCTTTCTGCCCAGAAGGGTGTTGTTGACATCAAAAGTGTTAAGACATTTGAGACATATAATATGCACCACCCTCTCTGTGCCCACACAGCCAGCCATTTCATTGTAGAAGGCAGTGAGGCTGATCTACCATGATTGCTACCCTGACTATTTCTAATTACCTTTTTATCCTCTGTGTGTTTGTGGGGCTGCAGGTAGGGCTGATCAACCTGCAGTTCTCTGGATCCTCATTTTTCTACCTTTTTCCCAATCATCAGAGATCTTCTTCAAAAGCCATTTTTTTCAGAGGGAGTAGACAGTGTACCAGTCATCTCTTTCAGCACCCTCTGTTGGATCCTATTTGCCCCCATGGACTGAAATACGTTCAACTTCCTTACATGGTCACTAAGCCTGTTACCATCCAATACTGGCTGTCTCTCTGCTACCCTGACTGGACTGGCAAATGAGATGTTTGGGAACAGGCTTTGGATGTGATAATTTCTGCATCAGCCATCATGAGTTTGTTTTTTCCCCTTTGTCAGTGGAACAATACCTTCTCCAACATTTTGCTCTGAGCAATCCTGTGATATCATTTTCTCCCACACAGTGTGTCCCTACTATTTTTATCTTAATCTGAGCATTGGCCTTTCTGGTGTTGTCCTTAAGTGGGAACAAGGCTTTTACATCTTTTGTGCTTGTCCTCATTTCTACTTGTATGATTCTTTTTTGCATCTTGTTTCACAGAGGAGTTCTGTACTCAGACAAGTGGACCTTTCATTGCAATTCCCAATATTTCTGTCCAACAATAGTTTTTTCTTGAGCTTTTAGTAAGATTCTTTATGAAATCATCCCAACTGGCCAAGGTACATACCTCCTCCATGGCTAACTTCTGGGGAATTCCACTTTGAAATTCCCTAACAAGTTCAGTTTGCAAGTGCAGACTCCTAACTCTGCAGCTCTTATTCCCAGGCATTCTCTGGATCCCTATGTCAATAATTTCATGTTCATTGCAACCCAAACTGTTTCCTACAGACGTGTTTGCCATCCTTCTGAGTGAATAGCAGGTCAAATACAGCCTTAATACTGCTGGCTCTGATGGCATTTGTACTAGGAAATTGATGGAATAGTAGAATCATCAAGGCTGGAAAAGACCTTTGAGATCATTGAGTCCAACTGTAGATGCCCTTGACCTCAAACTGGATCTTCCAGAGGCTGACAACAAGTTTAGGTGAGAGCAAGTCAAGCTATTTGCAGAGAGACTCAACTTTCTCGGGTGGCTTTGTGCTCTGAGTCAGCACGTGGTTACTGGGCACACCTGCCAAGACTATCTGCTCAGGTTTGCTTAGGATTTGAAACAAAAGATCCCTGTCTACCATTGATGTCATTCCTGATTACTGCCTTATTTCCCCATCAGCCCTCATGTCAGCAACCAAGTTAAATTATTTGACTCTGGAACACTTGATGTGATTAAATCAGAGGAGTATTTAGTTTTCCCCTTGGGCAGTTGTGACTGCTGTGAAGAGGAGCATGAGGAGATGCCAAGTGAGTCTCAGTATGGTACATACCTATTACTCCTTCTCTAGGTGACACCACATAATATAAAACACAGGTCTTTTTTGGTTGTTTTTTTTTTCTTTTTAATTGCCCCAAAGACATGAAGCTCCCAGTTATGTGCTGGATAGAAAATCTCTGCAACTTCTATGTCTGATCAAATGAAACCACCATCCAAACTTTGACTGGCCAACCACAGCTGAGTGATTAATCAAAAAAGACAAGTACCAAGTAACAGCATTGAATTATTCTATTTAATGAACACAGGATTTGCTCAAGTGTTACTGATGTCCTCTAGAAACTTCTTGGACAAAAAAGTTTCAAATATTTTCTCTTTAAATGTAGTTGGGAAGTTGGGATTGGCCTTTAAGAGTTATACCTTTCATGAAACCTGTGATATATTAGAGTCATAAGCATCTAAAGCAGCAAACCCTGACTATGTTGTAACTTTTTCTTTTGTAAGCAAGCCTAGATTCATCCCTCTCCTGTAACTTTTTTTTTTCCCAGTTTGAAAAGTCATTTCAGTTTTGATATGTCTATGGGCAACAACACAATCCTGGGAGTCAGTGAGCCTGCTGATATTTCAAAATTCCTCCTGTCTTTGTTTACATACATACTTCTTATATATTGTTAAGCTTGGGTGAGGTATTCAGGCTGCATTCAATATGAGTAAAGACTCTGCATGACCTGGGGAGAATTAATCATAAAAACCCACAGAGATAAAATATGATGCCCTGGGAAAGGTTTAGGAAGGAATTAATACAGAGATTTCTGTAGCTTCATGTTACCCTTTCTATTTTCCTGTTTCTTAATCCCCCTCTGAGAAGTGGCATGGAAATAAAACTTGTTGATACTCAGGCATGATTTGTGATACTTGCAGCCATGGATAACAGTGAGTTTTAGGAGGGATTTGAATAAAATGATTATGCTGTGAAAATGAGAGCAAGATAAGTAACAGACAAAAAACTCAAGTAAGGAATGAAAGAAGGAAATTAATGCATTAGGGACATTAATACAGCTGAAATGAGAAAGATCTTTACTACAGGTTAATCAGATGGGGTATTGGATGCCAAATTAAACAAGTGCCAGGAAACAGCATGCTGTAGGGGTCAGGTCTGGTGTTTTACATGCTTTTATTAACCCTGTCTTCAAGCTAACCAACCTGGTCAGAGTACTGTTCTCTCATGGCCATAATTCTTAAAGGCTTCTGAAGAACCATGAGTTGTGTCTATCTACCCCTGTGCTGTATATTGCAAGATATCCCATGGGAGGTTTGAGTTAAAATGTTTGTGTTCTAAAGGTGAGGGTTCCTGCTGGAGTGTGTTTCCAGAAACATCGATTTCAGAAGAACATACCAATTTTGACCGTTAGTGACAGAGAATTATCAAACCATTCTGATATTTTTACAGAATCACAGAATCACAAAATGCTTGAGGTTGGAAGGGACCACAGTGGGTCCTCTGGTCCAACCTCCCTGCTCAGACAGGGTCATCCCAGAGCACGTGGCATGGAATCGCATCCATATGGTTCTTGAATATCTCCAGTGAGGGAGACCCTACAAACTCTGTGGACAATCTGTTCTAGTGCGCAGTCACCCATGCAGTGAAGTTCTTTCTCATATCCAGGCACATCAGTCAGCTATGCATCAGTTTCTGCCTGTTGGCTCTTGTCCTATTGCTTGGCACTACTGATAAGAGCCTGGCTCCATCCTCTTGACCCCCACTCTTGAGATACTTATACACATTGATGAGGTCCCTTGTCAGTTGCCTCTTGAGTCTGAATAAGCCCAGCTCCCTCAGCCTTTCTTTGTAAGAGAGGTGCTCCATTGCTTTAATAATCTTAGCAGCCCTCTGCTGGACCCACTCCAGGAGCTCCATGTCTCTCCTGTACTGAGAAGCACAGAACTGGACACAGCACTCCAGAGGTGGCCTCACTAGAGCTGAGCAGAGGGGCAGGATCGCATACCTCAACCTGTTCGCAGTGCTCTTCCTAATACACCCCAGGATACCATTGACCTTCTTGGCCACAAGGCCTCACTGCTGGCTCCTGGACCACCTGTTCTCCACCAGGACCTCCAGATCCTTCTCTGCAGAACTGCTGTCCTAGTTTAAGGGAAACCAAAGTGTTTACCAAGACCAGAGGAGAGGATTCCTCCTCAATAACTACATCACCCCTTATTACATTTTAAAACCCCTCTAATTAGAAAAGATATATAAGGATATCTGTTCTTAACTAATATATATATGTAAGTTAAGAACAGTTATATATAAACAGATCGGAGCAATCTACTCCCCCAGCACAAAAAACCCCCTAACCCTCTCAAACTGTAGGTTCCTCCTGGTGCAATTGTATTTATGGACAATGTCAGTGTCACACCTCAGCTGGCTGCGAGGTGAATTCTCAGTCTTTTCCCAGTGAGGCAGAGATATGGGGGTCTGTGACTCACATGGGTCAGGATGGAGCCTTTTCCATGGGGAAGAGCAGACTCTCTTTCCCCTTGTCCTTTATTCAAAAGAAGGAAACCCTGGGAGTTGAGGAGTGGTAGTAATTCCCAGAAATCTCCTTGCAGTCAAAGTTGGTCCCAAGTAAAAAAGGTCCACATTGCGTCCCGAAGCAGCTGTGACCCTCCTCTCTCTCCTCTCTCTCTCTCTCT
>VWZD01001207.1:119543-147624 GCA_013396695.1 Sakesphorus luctuosus
GGGGGTCTGTGACTCACATGGGTCAGGATGGAGCCTTTTCCATGGGGAAGAGCAGACTCTCTTTCCCCTTGTCCTTTATTCAAAAGAAGGAAACCCTGGGAGTTGAGGAGTGGTAGTAATTCCCAGAAATCTCCTTGCAGTCAAAGTTGGTCCCAAGTAAAAAAGGTCCACATTGCGTCTCGAAGCAGCTGTGACCCTCCTCTCTCTCCTCTCTCTCTCTCTCTGAAGCTCAGGGTGCTTAGAGATGGAGGGGGGAAGGTGAAGAGCAGAGCCAGAAGGAACTCTCACCAGCTCAGCAAACAGTGACTTCTCCCCCAGCAGCTGCCCAGAACAAAGTGAAGCCAGCATGTAGGAAAAGTCTCTCCCCCTTCCAAGTGCTGGGAGTCTGTTCCTCACCTCCACCCCACCATTAAGTTGGAATCTAGAGTCTTCAACCACTCTTTTGTTCTCGGTTCAGGCACTTCAACTCCTAAAACCTTTGTGTTGATAGGGTGAGAAAAATTCCCTGAAGAAACCCCCTGCCCTCACCTTTCTTTGTTTGAACCTTTGAGAACTGCTTTCCAGCAGATCAGCCCCCACCCTGTACTGGTGATTGGGGTTATTCTTCCCTAAGTGCAGGACACTGCACTTGCCTTTGCTGACTTTCAGAATGTTCTTCTCTATCCATCTCTCCAGCCTGTCAAGGTCCCTCTGAAGGGCTGCACAGTCCTCTGGGGTATTAGCCACTTCTTCCAGCTTTGTATTGAACCTTGGGGGACACCACTAGCAACAGGCTTCCAACTAGACCCTGTATCACTGATTAAACTCCACTCAACCAGTTCCCAATCCACCTCACTGTCCACTCATCCAACTCACACTTTCTGAGTTTGTCTGTAAGGATGTTGTGAGACACAGCATTGGAAGTCTTGCTCAAGTCAAGGTAGGAAATATTCACTGCTTTCCCCTCACCCATCCAGGTAGTTGTTTCATTGTAGAAGGGAATCAGGTTGGTTAAGAGGGATTTACTTTTAGTGAATCCATGCTGACTACTTCTGATCACCTTCTTGTCATCCATGTGGATAGAGATGGCCTCCAGAATACGGCACTCAATCACATTTCCAGGGATTGAGGTGAGGTTGACTGATCAGTAGTTCTCCTTCTTGACTTTTTTGAAGACTGAGATGACATTTGCTTTCTTCCAGTGCTCAGGCATCTCTCCTGATCTCCACAACCTTCCAAAGACGATCATGAGTGGCCTGTCTGTGGTGTCTGCCAGCTCTCTCAGCACTCATGGATGCATCACTCTGTATCAATAGTGTCAAAATGTCTAAGCTGATGATGTCCAAAAATGTTGGTTTACCCTTTTTCCATTTAGACTTTGTTATGGCAAAGTTTATGTCATGATAACTAAGCATGTCTGAATAATTTTTGTGAAATTCAGGGTAATAACAAAAAGCCTTATGAACTAACTTGCTTTTGATGAAGTCGCACTGAACTATTTCAGAAACCAGACTTCAGAGTAGTGTTTGAATTGTCATTCTAAACTGACACGGAGAGGGGCTTTTCAAATATTGGGATCTCATGAAATGTCACTTCTTTTTTTCCATTAGGTCTCATTCTGACCTTCAGAAGGGGTGTGACTTTAGATTGAAAAAGTCCCAACTATTTTCTATGAATCTTCTTCTGAAATAAGGAAAGCCATTTTCTGTCAACTTTGCCCTTTCTCTGAAGAACATAGCCCTCTAGATACCAGCATAAGCAGATGGCACAGGTAGAGTAAATTCTACAGAGTTCTTGTGTAAATGGTGTGCAGCTTGCAGGGTTTGTGAGACTTCTTTTTTTTTTCACTTTTAAAGGTCATTTTTACCTGTCAAAAAATTCATGATACCATTGGCTAAGGTTCATCCATGTGTACCTGCTTACAAAGAAGATGGTGTAATTTGCAATTAATACAAGAGAAAGACTATATTGCTGACCATTACAGTTTAATTTAGAAACAGGGCAGATGTGCCGATCATTGTGAGCACTTTTTATTATTTAAATTGTAATTTTTGACCCTTAGATTGAAAGCCAGCACAGTTTCCACTTGAAACAGTTCATCAGGGAGTTGCAGTTGCTTCCAGGCAACTTCTGTGCATGCTGTGAAGTCATCAACTCACATCATATAGTACAAAGTCTTACAGAGCATAGAGAAGCAGTACCACCTTCAGAGAGGAAAACCCCAGTCAACTAACTTTAAAGCTTTTCTATCTGTAGAAATTATGGCTTTTCTGCTGGCAAAAGCTGGTCTTGCTCCACTATCTTGTTGATGCCTAGCTACTGTATACCAGCTGAGGATGTACGTCTAGCAAACACTTCAATGCTATCGAGCATTTCTCAGCAGTCACATTTCACATTAGCCACTTCTCTAAATAAATGAAAATAGCTAAACCAAATAAATTTTATCTGTCAATGGAAGCATGAGAAAAGATAAATACTCATGCACCTCAGTGTTTGACATCTTTTCTCAGGAATCTGAAATACTTGGTGGGTTTTTTGCATTATTTTATTCTCAGTCTTAAACAGTCTGACAGAGTAAGAACAGCATAATAACAATTGAAATGAGAAGGGCTAGAGGGTATTTATTTGTATACAGGGACAAACAATATCTTTTTTCATAAACAGAATAGGGTTAAGCCCGAGAATCGCAACAAGTCACTGATACTTGTCTGAATGAGGTTCACATGGGGCTATTTTCAATCTCTTTTGTATTTTCTACCCTCTTTGTGGCACATCAAAATCTAAGCAAAAAACTCAACCAATGAAACAAAAAAGGAGTGAGGGGAAGGAGAAGAGGATGGAAAAAAGGTCACTGTTACTCTTTTTGACTTGAACAAAACTATACTGGTGTTATAGTTCACCAAAGAGGTCATGTTCTATAGCTGAAGACAGAGAAGGATTACTCAAAATGAAAATTACCAATAGCAACTTCCTTCAAATCACAGCTAACCATTCTACCAAATGCCATCCAAGGAGGCAGCAAAACCACAGTGAGCTCAACACATAACTAGCAATTACTTTCATCCTTCTCTCCTCATTTTTTCTTGTAAAGGACTCATTAAGCTGAGGAATGACAACATTTCTGTACTGAGCCTTTTTGATTACTTTCCTTCCCAACCTGTTTTTTTTTTCTTATGACCTTTATAACTATCAATTTAGATTTTTCCCTTTAGTCTTTTTGGCTTGTGCTTGATTGAAGCATTCTTCTAGGCATGAATGTGCTAGTGCAGTGACCTGGTGTGGCCCCTACATTGGCAGACTGCATTTCAAAAACCTGACACTGTAGAAGTTCTAATCCAAAGCCTAGAAGTGTCTTCTCATTCTGTGGGATATTTATTATCTTAGTGTGTGAAGTAGATGGTTTAATAAGGTGTTTTTTCCCCTTCACATTATAGTCCTTTTTTTCTCTTCCATGAACTGTTTGAAGAAAATGTACATTCTTTAAATGAGTGCAACAGGGAGAAAGTATAAAAAGGTTCTCAGACTTCAATATGAAAATTTAAGCTTGTTGATTTCAAGGTAAAATATCAGTACCTTGTTAATTAAAACTCTCAGGAGAAACCTATCTTTTGTAGTCTGGATATGTCTCTGAGTGATTGAGCTCACCAATATCTTCTTTGCATGTCCTTCCCTTTCCACACCCTAAAATTGCTATGTTACACAACATGTTCCAGATTTCAGAAAAGTAAATGGATTTAATTGATTTCCCTCCTGGACATTGACTTTGGCCCTTCTTTGATTTGGCTTGGATTTTCTGTCTTAATACGACATTGTATTCCTCCACATTCTTTAGCAAAAAATGAACCTGCGGCAAGACTAAAGTGTGACAATTAATTAGTGATGTCACTACTCGATGACAATGTTAACCCAACAGCTCATGGTGAAGTTGATCAATGACAGCATCTTCCTATTACAGTATAAGCATTATTTTTGTAAGAAAATGCATAGTTCCAAAATGTGGATGCTTCAAATCTATAGGTAATTTTTCTTTCACCGATAATTTTTCAAGGTAATCTTTTACCTATAATGAGGTTACATTTATCAGCTTTATATTTCATCAACATGAGAAATATACTCTTGCTTTTTTTTCTTCAGAATTTGTTATTATGTTGATGTGGCCTTACCAAAATGATTGAGATCTTTGAGCTGGTAAACATATTACAGCATTTTAAAAATGTTCTGAAAGACTAAATTTGATAGTTTGCCTAATATTTAGAAATGCCATGGAACCTAATTCTATTTGAGACCTGAACAGTAGACATATCAATAAATATATAATCACATATCTCTGATATTGTAACTTGGTACCACGATAAATTGCACAACACCATAAAAACAACTTTAAATATAATGCACAAATTTAATGAAAAGCAGGTTGAATTGAAGGAAAACAAGACTGTTTACATTCTCAGGAAAAAGGTTAATGCAATATTCAGAAAGAAACACTTAGCTGCTGTAGCCCACATGCACCTATAAACAGGTACAGATGCAAGTATGGATGTGAACATTGCTTATTTATTTCATATCTGAGAAAATGGCTGAGAGTAGAGTACCAGAAAACAATTATGGAGTGGTAGTTTTAGCTCCAAGAAATGTGTTCCCTAAATCTCCATGCCCTCAGGTTGCTTGGGTTGCCTGTGGCTCCTGACTGCTGATTTTCAGCTGCAGTGGCAGCTTTTTTTTTCAAACAAATTACCGCCCCTATCATTTTCTCTCAAGCTGAAATCACCAGCTAACTCTATGTTGTTGTTTCACACTCTATTTTGTTCCCTTTTAAAGCAGCTGATTAAATTCCGTGCTTCAGAGTGCTCAGTGGGACATCTTAATTAAGGAAAGACAGTTTCAAGGAATACCAATACCATTCAATGGTACATCTTCCCCTCTCAGTATTCTCAAATCTGTGCAGAAATCCAGATTCATTAAATTCAAGAGCTTTTCTTTTTTTCCCCCCCTCTATTGGCCTGAGGTGAATTCAGGATTTTATGCATAGTATTTAATGTTGCCTACTCTTGCCAATTTCATCCCTTATTAACCAAGGACCATTTACTCTGAAAAGGAGTCCTTTCACATCACAAATCACAGCTGACACTGTATCGTACGATCAGCACCTACTCTTGTGGGTTGCTTTCTAGTCACATCCTAGTGACTGGCTGATAAATGAGATACTTGTTTCATCCTGCCACATGGGAGCTCTTTGGCAGCAAATGCTGGTGCACACCTGAGTCCAAACACAAGCTCTAGGACACCAAGCAATTCTGTAATGCACTTGACAAGGAGACATTACTGGTGCACTGATTTTTTTCCCCATAACTCTTTATGCAATTGCATAGAATCATAGAATGGTTTGACTTAGAAGAAATCTTACAGACCTTCTAGTTCCAAACTCTTTCCAAACTCAAACACCTTGCACTAGAAAAGGCTGCCCAAAGCCCAGTGCAACCTGGCCTTGAATGCTTACAGCGATGGAGCACCCACAGCTTCTCTGGGCAACTTGTTCCAGTTTTGTATCACCCTCTGAAAGAAAGAACTTCTTGCTAAACTCTAAACTAAATCTCTCCTGTTTCAGGTTAATGCCATTTCTCACCATGCTTTCGCTATCTGTCCTTGTGAACAGTTCCTCTCCAGATTCTTGTGCATTCCTATTTTGTACTAATGATTCCTTGGATTAGAGTGGAGAAAAAGTCCTGGGAGCAAGTGACTGAACAGACATCAGTCTCCTTTGCTGCTTTCTTCACTTGGGCCCAAAAATTTTGGAGGATGATCTAACTTTTAAGATAAAGTCTCTCCCCAGCCAGCATGAAAAGCTAGTAGATATGATATACAAGGCAGGCTCATGCAGATCTCATCCAAAATCATGAAGGATGCAATACAGATGTGTCCAAACCAGTAGTAGCCAACTGAAGGAGAGCTGTTTGATGAAAGCTGGTCAATATGCTTTTCAGGAAAATAGCCTTCTTTAACAAATCTGTCACTGCAGTTATTTTTTTTCATTCAGTTCTCAAAATGTGTGTTTTCATAATAGATTTTCTGCAAGAAATGAAGTATGATTCAAAATTAG
Organism: Sakesphorus luctuosus; assembly: GCA_013396695.1. Taxonomy (NCBI): domain Eukaryota; kingdom Metazoa; phylum Chordata; class Aves; order Passeriformes; family Thamnophilidae; genus Sakesphorus; species Sakesphorus luctuosus. Next base: position 125,620 of record VWZD01001207.1, read on the forward strand.
TGTCAGAAGGAAAGGTAAGAAATTACCATATGAATATGTAACAATAGTAGTCAGGGCAGTGGTGCTTATTTTACTCTATTTTGTTTCTTTTTTTTTACATATAGCTCTTTAGTCTTTCCCTCACTCAGGAATATAATTATATGCTTATTCACACAGTGCTTTGCCTTTTAGAAGAAATTTTCTAATCTGATAGTACTAACACATTCAAAAGTATTCCAACACTGTGTATTTCTCATTGGGCCAGAAGGGCATCAGCAGTTATTTCAGTTTCAAAACACAGTCATTGTTCATTTCTTAAACACCTCACTAATGATATTTTTGCTTTAGGTTTCTAACCTGAATTTTTGCTTTGTTCAGACGGATGTTTTATTCACTGAAATGTTCCTCTTGTCAAACAGACAAGTATTTGTGATAAATGTGCTTCCAACCTGCTAAAGCTGAACTCAACTGTCTTGAACTACATTTGCTATCTCTGTTTCTTGATGCATGAGACCTGTAGGTGGAACATCTTTCATGCAGCTCAGCCATGCAAACATAGGCAGTCTGCTAAGAAGGAAGACTTTCTCCTACTACATTTTAATACAGGTATCCGTGTCTTCCCATATCCCACTTCCCTTCTCCTAGATACAGCACTGTTTGCCAGGAAGCATCCTTTGAAAATGAAGTAGGTGTACTTAGCAGAGCTCTCCCGCTCTATTTTCCCCCCTGTGTCAGACTAAAGAATGAACAAGCGGGACATTTTGGTCTGTTCTGTCTGGTGGCCTGTGCTGGGCTTGGCTTTGGAGCAAATGAGAAATGAAAGGTCTGAGGAACGGAGAACATATCTTTAGGTTCCTGCAACACCAAAATAAGGTAAAATAGAGTCATAAGAGATTAGAATTTAAAGAACTGTGCCTGAATGTCCCCAAGAAAGATCCATATGCCATACAGACAGTCTTATCCAGGATGCAAAACTTCCCCAGAGATCTGCTGCAGTTGAGAAAGTTCAGAGATCACCACTGCTGGCTCTTTCACATAGTATGACCTCGAAGGGTGCCCAGGAATTTTTGTTAAGCAATTGTCAGTATCACTTGTAAAAAACTGATGAGAATAACCCCCCCAAAGCTTATTAAAAAAATACCAAGATTCTGTTCACATCTAAAGTGATGAATAAATTTTTTATGGGGGATGAGGGTCTGCTAAAACCAGATTTAAAAATTCCTCTCATCCTAAAGGTTATCTTACAAGAACTTCTGGTGTTAACTTAGGATGTGAATGTTTGGTTCCTTGGTTAATGGCACTGTCTGAGGAACAGAAAGCAAAGTTATGACCATTCAATCCCATTCTAAAACAAAGCATTGCTGTCAGATATCAGTATTGCTAGAAAAAAATCTGGGCATTGTTTAGCATTACAGTAATCTCAGCGTGATGTTCTGATTTCCTTTTGGTTTCTTACAATGGTTTGACTTCCTAGCACACAGTGAGGTGGGAGTGTAGGATGCCTGAGGGATATGATAGCGCTGTGCAACTACAGACTACTTTGAATGGTATGAAATTAAATAGCAAAAATACCACTGCAAGAAGAAACTGGTTGGTGAAAATGCTCTCACAATAGTCAAGAGTAAGCACAGCTTCTTTCATTAGCAGCAGCTGTCTCACAGTGGCTGAGTTCAAAGTGCATACTTTCATTTTTATTTTCTGAATGACACTCCACTCTTGTCACCTGTTGAAATGCTACTTGTAGGCATCCATGACTGACAGAAATCCACAGAAACACCATCTGGAAGAATTGTGTATTTTTATTGCATTTCCAAGCTATTACTTTAACAGATATGGACTGTGTGTTACAAACTTGCTTCAGAACTGAAAAACAATGAAGTGCCAGTGCTGGGGTTTCAATTTCAACAGCTCTGTCAAATACAAGCTATGTCAGTGGAAACCATAATATCTACTCAAAAAGACCTAGCAACTATCTGTAAGTGTAGTCTGATATTAAAAAAGAGATTGAGAAGGCTAATAGCACTCAGTTGCCTCTTTTTCCATGCCCTGCTCAAAGGAGCAGCAACTGTGTAGAGGCCAGAACTAGCTGTTCTGGTCTAAAAGCCTGCTTCAGCTCTGACAATACACTTGAAAGTCTCATACCATCTTGAACACTGTCAGGTCTCATGATCAGTCTACAGGGGGCACACTGAGCTGGCATAGTCATATTATGAGAAATTGAATTACCCACAATACGGAGGTCCTGATACACTCTGCAAATTACTCATGCATACTCAACAAGGAGCTTCAACTCAAGTAAAATTTTCCATAAGGTCAGTTTGTACTGGGGAGTTATGGTCTTCATCATCACACACATATATGTACCTACATTTCCTTGCATTTGCAACTGTGAAGAGAGGAAGAGTGGTGTGCTCAGCCAAAGCAAACTTCACAGACTGATGTGGGGAAGAACCGTATCAACCTTTCTTGTCAGTCAGCTTGTAGTGTGTAGCAGGTAAAGAGGTACTGACATTCTTTTGGAAATTATGCAAAGTACAAAGTTGGTCTTTTCATTGTCCAGATGTCTCAAATCCAGAAAATGTCAATAATTACATGTTCATGTCACCTTTGTACCTGTGTACTGCTCTCAGGGTTTCATGAATCAAAGAAGAGAATTGTTTTTGCTTGTAGCTGCTTCTTTAATTGTCCTAGAAATGGCATCCAGCAAACATAAGGATCACAAAATATTAGTCTAGGGCAACCTTGATATTTCTTTCTCCCTACAAATACTGCCAGGGAATGGAGTTCAGAAATGTTGTGTCAGCCTGGTGCTAGACCTCTGCAGAGGTGGCACTTTGTACTCTGTTTATGAGCCTCATTTTGTAGAGCAGTATGATGTTGTGCTGTTTGCTATTATAACCACCACAAAAAAAGCAAATTCCTATCCAAAGAACTTAAACTTACAAGCACAGTGCAGTGCTCAGGCAAATCCAATGCATCTCTTGTCTTACACTTTTTCCAAAAGTTTGCTGAAAACAAATTAACTTGCACTGGTAGAGTCAATGTCCATTATTATGAATGTTTTCTTGATGCCTGCTTTTAGATAGCCTGTGTTTGGGCTGCAAATTTTAACAAAAATGTTTGAATAATACTGTTATAGTGAGAAAAAAGTTGGTTGAATCAATGATTTCCTATTGAGAATCACATTGAAATTATATATGACTTCACTGTCATGAATCCATTAAAAAGTAGGAAAGGAATGTGACTGTGAGGGACATCTGTGAAGACAACTGGAATTTCTGTAGACTATATGCATCAGTTCCTAAAAATGTTCTTCCTACTCCTGCAGTATTCAAGAAAAATAATATTTCTGAAGACTGTGTTAACTTCAGTGCAACATTTTACTTTTGCTGATTTCATGAAGAAAGTAAAATGGCTTTACCAAAGTTAATTACCACAGCAATGAATATGAGTGTATCTTTCACATCCCTCAGTTCCTCAAAACAATTGAAGTGCTTTTAATTTACCGTACAGCACCAATTATAAATCTTTTGTCATCTTTTGTTGCTTGACTTTCTGCAAGAACAAAATTTATACACCTGGAGTCCTTGTTATAGAATTGTTCCTAAATAATCAACAAAAGGATGTACATGAAGATTTGAGGAACTTTTACCATGTGAATGTTACAATGACATGTACAAAGTAGTTTTTTCCAGAAGCATTAAACCCCTAAATGACAGAATTGTATCACATAGTCACTAAAATATACGACCTCTTTAATTGCAAAATTAATAGCAGAAGCATACCCTATAACTGAGCTGTGGGACAGACCTCAAATTAGTCACTGTGTCAAATGTAGTAACTGTACATAGAAAAGGAGAAGAACAGAATATCACAGAAAATAGATTCATTGCGTGGGCATGTATTTTAAAGGGAATGCCCTATATGGTAAAATGAGCCACAGTCCCATAGCAATATGGTAGCTTGCTCCTTGACTTCTTTTCTGATCAGCCCCTGTATTCACAGGCAGCACATTCGCTCTTGAGAGCTATAAATATGAAGGATAAAAAAGGATATTTTACAGAGCTGGTTTGCCTTCAAGGTTTGCTTTTGATTAATGACATAATTGCATTCCTTCAAAGGATGCTATGTAAATAAGATTTGCTTTCTGACATGATGGAGTAGGGAAGGATTTAAAAAAAGATTAAAAGTCTTTGTCATTGTTAACTTTTTACTACTTTGACTTTGTGGAAAATGTCCAGCTGAAATCCTAGGAAGTAGCTGGCATGATCAATAGCAGTCAAGGACCTTGAAAAGTAATGAAGCAATCAACAAAATATCTAGCTTTGAAACATGTAAAAATTGGATATACTTATGGGACTGTAGTCATTAAGAAGACATGGAGTCTTTCATCAGCCAGTCAGTCAGTCAGTCAGTCAATGTTCCTATAGAAGTCTGAGCCATTAATTTCTCCAGTACACATGCAGTTAGAATACTTGAGGTTAGTTCTGCAGACTTTCAAATTAATTTAACATTTGTTTAACGTGCAATAAATGGTGTTTCAGTGAAAAACAGTTCTAATGCAACTGTTTCACTGAAAATTTGGACATTCACTTGTGTGATTTTTTTATTATATGAAACAATCTTCTTATGCAAATTTTCTAAATATATTTCTTTCTCTTAGTGGAACTGTGAGGAAAAGTCTTTCATATATTGTCAACTTGATTTTCAAAGCTTTTTTAAGATTTTCAATAAATTAAAACTTGCTTGGTTTGAAAATTTTAATTCCACCCCAGTTAGAAAAAAATCCTTATTTTCAGCTTACTCCTTCATCCCATTTTACATCAATGGAAAAAAGTAAGGGATAAGACACATTTTCTTCCTAGTGTAAAAATAAAATTTTATTTTATAAGAAAAAACCAATTTGTTCCATAATTTTGGGCTATTCCATTTTATTGGTTAGTAGCACAGTTGAGTTTTATCCCCTGTTCAAGGCTTTTTGTCAGTGACTTCAAGTCATGCATTTCTGCTTAATACATCCAGGTCACTTTGTACTACAAAAGATAAGGTCATTGCACTGACAATTTGCAATCACATCCAGAATTTGCTTAAAATCAGGAGAAATGTGCTATTTATTGTAGCTGGATTGTTACTGACTTGGGACACTTCCTATAAACCTCTCTTTTCCTTTGTTGATAGCAAACAGTATTCCAGATATAACAGAGAAGTTTACTGTTGATCTGGATATTTCAATTTTTGGAAGTATTGTTAATACCATAGACTTCCTAGTTGTTAGACCATAAAGATACACATAAAGGGGTTCAATTCCCTCATGGTCCTATGTGTAAATATAGACTTCCCCTTAATTCAATTTATCTCTAAACTTTAACTCTTGTTTTGTATTAATGAGATGTATGTTACAAGCACATTGCTAGATTTCTGGCATTGTCCTTGCTATTTCAGCAGGGGAAAACATGCTTTTTATCTGTAACACAGGTAATACCCCATCTCCAGTACCTTTAAAAGCTTTGACTGGGGATGGTTTGATTGTCAATACTGTTGGCCTAATGCTGGATTAGTATGAAATACTATGTTTTCCTACAGTGTGAGATAAACCAAAAGACCAAAAGTGAATCAGGTGTGTATTCTTCAGATTAGGTTAAGCACAGTATTGATTGTCATCTTTTTCTATCTGTCAGTGCTGTGCTTCCATATATATCTCTAAAATCCTAGGTGTTCAGGAGCAAACATGAAAAAGAAAAGGCAGGAGTTAAACTCTAGGAGTCTGGCCTCCCCCAGCACATATTGACAGAGCAGGACTTTTTGCTGCTGTATATATCTGAGTGAACATTGATTTTGGTGCCTTCCCTCCTGGTGGGCTTCTCTAGGCCACTGAACAGAAGCCCTTGCTTTTACCAGCAGGACTCTGTCCCCTAGTAACTGTGCTAATGAGGAATGGCAGAAGCAGGATCACAGCTTGGAGGAAGATGCTCTTGTGGGGACAGACCTCCTGGGTTATATTTTTAAGCATAAATGTTGTCCTTCTTTCCTGTTTTCTTTGCTTATCTACTTTAAAGAGCTCAGGCAAGGCAGGAGGTTTGTTGTGGCTTTAGTGCTTCTAATTAAGCTGGGTTTGTGTTGGTCTCACTACAGCTCCTCGCTCTGTCTTAGGGTGGACTGATAAGCTTGGAGGGAGTCTGCATGGGAAATGAGGTAAGGCATCAGAAACCTTTGTGAGTATATCAACATTTGGATTTCCTGAATGTCCACACTCAGAGGAGCAAATCACATTAAAAAATAGAAAACATATTTCCTAAGCTTGTGCCTCCTTTGTAACAGGTGGACCCAGGACTGTACGCTGTTTTGCTTGCATATATGTTAACCTCTCAATGATTTGAGACACCTGCTGATATTTTCATGATCAGCAATTATAACAAATCATAATCCAGTGGTACAAAGTACAACAACCTGATAACCATAGCCCAGTTCTCATGGGTGATAAACAACACAACAGGGAATACATACTGCAAGGCATTACATAGTGCAGTTTTAGGAACAAACACACTGACTTTGAGAGCAAATAAATCAACATTGTGACCTGTGACTATTAAACTAGTATAAAGAATGCTTATAACAAATCTGTTCTAGTCAGATTTGTCATTGTCTCAATCTGTTGGACCCCATGTGGAGTGCCAGAAAGGACTGTCATGGTTTATTCTCAAATGGCAACTACGTAACATGCATCTGCTTGCTGCAGCTCTCTGCACTCTTGATGGGTTGAGATTAGAGCAGTTTAGTAATTGAAATAAAATATAACAACAAAACCATAATAATAAAAATTATAGTGAAAAGGGAGATAACAAAAAAAGAGAGACAAATAAATCCCAAGTAAGACAAGCGATGTACAATACAATTTCTCATCACCTGCTGACTGATGCCCAGCCTGTCCCCAAGCAGTGACTGACAACTCTCACCAGCTTATATACTGAGGATAACATTCTACAGCATGGAATAACCCTCTGACTAGTTCAGATCACCTGTCCCAGTTATGCTCTCTCCTGGCTCTCGTGCATGTCCTGGTTGACAGTGCATGGGAAACAGAAAAACCCTTGACTTAAAGTAAGCACTACATGGTAACAACTAAAATATCATTGTGTTATCAACGTTACTCTCATATTAATCAAAACCCCCTGTGTTTTGTGTACACCACTGTACCAGACAATAAAAAGAAAATTAATGCTATACTAGAGAAAAACAAGACACAATGTGTCATAAATACCTTAGCAGTTTGGTCTGCAAGCACTGTTCTGAGACTGTCACCATGACCTGGCATTGCAGACACACTGACACAACAAGAGCATCCCCATTACCCCCGTGACTGCAGACTCACTGCTCCCACATCAGTGAACAAGAACTGCCATCAGCTAAACCAAACCATACCAATATGCTGAGTGGTCATCACATGAACTAAACTACCAGTGCCTCTTGGAAAGGTAGATATACCAGATATGGATAACCCTTACCCCAAGAATATATGAAAAGAAGAATTTGTCGCATTATATTTTTTTACAGTTTTATAGTTTTCACAAATTGGCAATAGTAGAAAATTTGCTCATTTTGTCAAAAAGGAAGTTTAGTGTTGGTGTATTATTCTTCCTAGACATGGAGAACATCACAAAGATTATTGTATTATTTGCAAATGACTATTCTTGGTTCTGTCCTGGAATTTACAGCTATATATATGTATAAATAGCAAACATAAAGGCAGTTACACTTGCTAACAATGTTGTTTCTATAACAGTCCAGAAGCAATGTGCTTTTATTTTTTCCCCTTAGGATAAAAAACTGATGAATTTTTATTAGGCATCTTAACTTTCTCAAGAATATTTGCATTTATCATACTAGGTTCTGGTCTTGGTTCTTGCTTTATTTTATTGTTCATTATTTTATCATGTGGTTTGTTTTTATAAGGAAGTTGAAACATTGCTACTCAATTTTCATCGACGGAATTTGAATCCTCACCTCCCCTGCCTTGCCAACTGCCCTTTACTCTTTCTATAGCTTGCATTTTTACTTTTGCTCACTCTTTCCATGGCATGTTTTCATTCCCTTCATAGATACTTGTTCCTTGTAACAATGACAAACTGTATCATTTCAGATTTAATTTGACCTTTGCCTCCCATCAACACATATCTCCAGCATAAATGTTTTTTCAGTGCCTCATTTAAAGTTTAGCTGATTGTATTCCAACTTTACTCTTTGAGCTTTTCTCATTCCAACTTTTCTTTCTCACTGTAACTTTGAGTATCACAGTTATATGATCCACTTCTAGCCAATGCTTAGCAAGTGCCTCAGTGTTCAGCTTCTCATTCCACTCTCTGTATATAATTTGATTTTTCCTCTTGAGAGGTGGGTTGCTAAAATTCTCTTCCCTGCTACTACAAAGATTGTATAAAAACTTTAGTGTTTTACAGGTTTATTAACTGTAAAAACAATTTGTCTTTGTTTTCAGAAAACAATTCTGTTTCCTGAAAATACAGCAAATAACAAAGGCTTTATGCTGCTCACTTCTAAGTTTATTTCCAGGCCACATGCATGGAGCAAAGGCACTCTATTTTACCTCTGTAGACTTTGATTTGGAAGTAACTTTTGGTTTATGTTTCATTTTTATTTCACCACCCCTGTTTACACTTTTAAATGTAGTCCAGTTATACCTTGCAGATTAGAAAATACTAATTGTTTTTAACAATAAATTTCTGTTTTCCAAGCATCTTTAGGACTGGCAGAAAAGCAGGGCACTACTTTCTCCATTATTATTTGACCTGCTCCCTCTTGTGTTAGCAAATTTCTGCTCGCATAATATGACCATTAGGCTTTTGTGACATCTGCTGAGGAGACTGTTGATTTACGGAAGATGATTACTTTAGGAATAAATTTTCAGAGAAATGGATTGGAACTGTAAATGGTTAATGCTAGAGAACCTATAGGTATTAAAAAATTGTTTTAATTATGTGTAATAGATATTTGGGATACCCATTCAGCACCTGTCTTAATAGATTCAGAAAGACTTAGCTAGGTTGACGATCAGGAGGGAACTATTTTACAGAACTATCAACCAGACATTCCTTGGGAAAATATGCAAAATTAATATATCTTTATATTATTTTTTTTCCAAACCTCTTGTGTCAGATTGTCATACTGGAAGATAAAATGAAAATTTCCCCAAACTGCAAAACCAATTCATATCACATATTCTTGGTCCCTATTGAGCAACTGTTCTGGACAGAAAAACTGACACAAGGTTCTTCACCCAGAGGGTGATTGGGTGCTGGAAGAGACTCCCCAGGGCAGCGGTCACAGCATGAAGCCTGACAGAGTTCAAGAAGTGTTTGGACAATACTCTCAGAGATGTCGTGTGACTCTTGGGAATTGTCCCGGGCAGGGCTAGCAGTTGGACTTGATGATCCTTGTGGGTCCCTTCCAACTCTGCATGTACTGTGATTCTATGAAAAAACCTTTATAATCTCCCATATAATAAGCTTTTCTCAATGGGGCAGACCAACAGGTTCAAAGTGTTATGTTCTTCTAGATCCTTCTAGGCTTGTGTTATTTTCTGTTAACAGAATAAGAGAAAAATTCATTTACACTGGGTTTTGATGATCTCCATCAGGTCATTTTTGATTTTGGTTTCTCATCTGTTCTTTGGCCTCAGTGGAATTGTATAACCATACAATTATATATAACCAGGTTATATTAGTTGAAGATCATATCCTTTTAGTTTGACAGGATTTTGTTCATAGATCCGGCTAACTAATTGTCCTAGTTCAGCAGGTGGGACCAGTTGTCACTGTGTGGGAGTGATCAAAGCTATGTGTTCTACCCCCTCTATTCATTCCCAAGGTCAATGGTCCGTTTGCAGCAGCTTCCCAGGGAGTCGTTAGCACCTCCACTCCCAGCCTGAGGAGGCGTAGCTGCTAATAGGCCATCAACAGTCCAAAAATAGCCCATGACTCACAGAGTTAATCACCCATTGTGTGAGTCCCTGCCCCGGGGGAGGGACTGGGTACTCCCTGAGGGTACATAAGGGGTGGGTAAGAAGACCTTGGGAACCTCTCGTCGGACCCAGAGGAGCAGCAGGACCTTGACAGGAGGAGACCACCACTCTCAACGAGACTACAGCCATCACCTGCACCAACAGGTTTTTTTCACTTCTTTTTGCTTTGGACTTGGGGGAGCCACATGGGTCTCAGCAAAAGGCTAACAAACCCCTTTGGGTTTGTACCCCAGGGCACTGGGTTATACAGCTGGGTTTTGGGAGTTGGAAGCAATTTCCCTTTGTGTCAGTGTATGTACCGTAGTATTATTATTAAATTGTAGCTCTGACTTACAATCTCTCTCGTGTTGAGCTCATTTCTCCTGCTGGTTTACCTCTAAACCAGCACACTAATACTTTAAAATTAAGCTCTAGCTTAAAAGAAATCCCAAGACTGGAGGTGGTGTGACCATTACAGCCAAATAAGCTCCATTTTCCTCTGCTGATGAATCAGCAGATGTTGAATGAGCTTTCCTCTTCTTCTTAGATACAGGCATAAGTCCTGCCACATTGTTTTACTTTGGAAATGCTCTGTTTTCCCCTTAAATATGATTTTCTTTTTTCTATTCTTTATCACCTCTAAACTCATCTCACTTTTTTCCAAGGCAGTTCCTGGTAATTGCATCTGCTTTTACCAGGTGTACAGGTTGCTGTGAAGGCATGGGAGTATTGGTGCATTCCCTGACACCTGAAGAGCCTGCATAGAATGGGACACTTGGAGAAACTCACATTCACCCTGCATATGGTTTCCCCATTTGGGGACCCATGGGATGCTTCTCTCTGGGGGTGGTTAAGAGCGGTTGAGCACTGTGGCAGGTGTCAAGCTGTGGGTTCCACAGTGCTGGAGATAGTGAAAACTCAGCAGCACTAGACCATGAGCAACCTGGTCAGATTTGCAGTTGGCCCTGGATGCCACCAGAAGCCCATTCCAGCTGCTTTCTTCCTCACCCTATCCCTTCCTCTCTCCTTTTCTCTTGCTCCTTATCATATTTTCTGTTTCTTTCTTTACAATGGAAACAAAACCTGGTATTTTCCCCCCAGATACTGAAAAATGAATCAACTAATGGGTAAAATCAGCATTTATTAAAGTCAACAGTCAAAGGCATTCACTAACTACAGCAGCATTGACTCCCCTCACCCCCCATGCCCCTTTCTTCTGGGTTCTACTATATTTGCAAAAGATAACTGGAGTCTGAGTTGGGGTTTTTTTCATCCAGAGTCACATTTGTGACATTGCACTCCAAGTTTATGAGAAAGCAGTGTTTTGGTACTGATGTGTAATTGGTAAAGGACAACCAGTATAATTAAACCACGAGAAGCACATAAAAACACAGCCAAAGGACCTCATTTATAGGTCACCCTTCATTTGTGAAAAAGGTTATTTTCAAGCAGAGATGTACAAAGACAAAATCCTATCATCCAACTAATAAATCTTTGCCTAAAAGCTTTCCATCTGATATTTTTGAATCTGCACTTCATCCTTTAGGTTGAAATACACTGTTTTTCCTAGTCAGTCTGTTAGCTTGAGTTCTGAACAATTTACTGCATGCATTTAAAATATTTTATTCTGAGATGTTTTTGGTGCTATCTCCCAATGACTGGATTGTTTTGTACATGAAAGGATTGACTTTTTTTTTGGATTTCAGCAAACATATTCAGTACACATCCAGGCAACTCTTAGAATATTTCTCACACAGCTTATATACAGTTTTCTCCTAGAGCAAGTATAAGAAGTGACTTTATTAAATCAGTTCTTGATCTAATAACACCTAGACTCATTTTTTAAAAATAAGATTATTAATTTCTTGGGAAATTTTACCGCCTCAGGTAAATTCATTAGATGGTCCTAGAGAATGTTTCATTTCTCAAAAGCCTCAAACTTTATTTTCTTTAATACTCTAATAAAAGGAAAGATATATTGCAAAGCAGTTTTGAAATAGACTAACAATTATTAAATGCAATTTAACAGGAAGATGCACCCTGACTGGTTTAATGATTATTTTTAAGGTATTCTAAAAAATTTAATTTTAAGTAAATACCAATGAAAGCGGATCAGTGCATGTAGGTGTAGAAAGGTTATTACCTTTGACAAACAGATTAATGGTAATACAGTCTGAGGGTGCCTCTTAATTTTAAAAATGGTGACTGCATTTTGGATAAAAAGGTAATACATACATTTGATAAACAATGCATGAAAATAAAGCACTGCATTTGAGAAGAAATGCCATGAAAAAAGTCTTGCTGCTGTTGCTGGCCATAGGAGTACAAATAGATTCACCTTTTATTGGCAAGTGTTTGGAATCAAATGAACCTCTTCTGTCATGGAGAGCAAGCCTAAGTGCATACACCTGATCTGTCTGTCAGATGTTCCAAGATGGCATTTCCTAGCAACTAGAAAATGCTAATTCAAGATGTTGATTGAATTGTCTATACTAGGCCAGACCTCAAAACTGCCTTTTTATGCTTTGCATTTATTTCTCTATTAAGATGCAAAGGAAGGAGGTTATTGCTGCAGTTCACATGGTATAAGTGTGTTGAGCACTATGAAAGTGGAGTATAAGGAGGAAGAAGAGATTGCAAATGTGTTGACAGCCAGATGAAAATCTAATAATGAAAGGAATGTTGGTGATAGGATCAGCTTCTTGAAGAATTTGTAGTTTTATAATATGATGCATAATACTAATCTTCAATGCACTTATTTCTCTAGAAGTGTAAAGTAAGAAGCACCTTTCTAAACAAATACTTAAAAAAATACAACAAATGCTGTGAAAAGAGCCATCAGCAGCCCCTAAACAAACAAAAAAAACAGTTAAAATCATCAAATGGCATTAAAAATGCCAAAATATTAAATATTTTGTTCTGTAGTTTTGACCATAATATGTGTTTCTTGAAAAGCCCCCCTGAAACAGCCTTGTGATTCCATTGTTCCACATAGTCTGTTCAGTACTTCCAAACTGAAATAACCCATTTCAGGTATTGGTGTGTGTCATCGTTTGACTCCAGCCAGAAAGTAAACACCAGCTGGGGCAATGCCAGCTTCTCATCAGAGCAAGGACTGTAAGTATCATGTACTAGCAGTAGGAGCAGTCAATCTCTCAAGAAACTAGCTATCTGTGTAAGTATCTCTGATGTTAAGAGATTTTAAAATGGATGAAAGCATTTCTTCTTCTCAGCAATTATGACATTGGCAAAAGAGAAATATTTCCATGAGGCTTAGGTAGGCTTTAATGGCTGTATTCTCTGGAGGATGCAGCTGCTTTCATTTCATAAAGGAAATAACACAGTTACAAGAGGGGAGGAAGACTCTCTTCTATAAGGAAATGCAGGATTTGTCCCCTCCAGCCATATTTGGATATGTTCTTAGATGTGGAATTGTGTACATATCAGAGGCTCTTAGTTACCCAAAAATAAATCAATCAATGTTTTCTTAAATAAAATCTTGGGTCAGTGACTTGGCAGAATTAAGTACTGTTTGTCCTTAGTGTGGATTATGGATTCGGAAGTGTCCTCTTTTTATTTTAAGCACTTAGTCATTTCAATTTTAAGATACCAAGAAATAGCCTAAATAATGCATCATATCTTTAGCAGAAATACTTATTCTGCTTCATCTTCACTTACATTCTAGCTGATCAGTCAATGGCTTAACTACAGAAAGTTCATAATAACATTGTCTTGGGCTTATTTTCATTTGGCTGCAATCAGTTAGTTTTCAGGATGACTCCTGTTTCTGGGAAATCCTAAGCAAAGTTGAGCAGTGCAATGTGTAAAGCCTCATGAGGATTTCTTATTCTGCTATTGGTAAGTGATTATATACATATATATGTGGTTACTTGAGTCTAGTCATTTATCAGTGCATGTCTATTGAGCCCTGGGATACACCATTAGTGAGTAGCCTCCAGCTGTACTTCTTGCTGCTGTTTACAACCTGCTGAGCCCAGCTCTTCATCCAGTTTTTAGGCCACCTCCCTCTCTACCCATGTGCTTCATCTGCTTCTCTATGAACGTATTATGGAAGACAATGTCACAGGCCCTACCTCAATATGAATAACATCCTCTGTTCTTCCCTTATCTACCAAGTCAATCATCTCTTCACAAGAGGATATGAGGTTGGTCAGGTGTGATCTCTCTTTTGTGACTCTGTGCCGCTTATTCCCAACAACTTTCTTGTCCTTCATATGTTTGTAAATAGCTTTCAGTATTATTTGGTTTACTGCTTTCCCAAAGGCTGAGGTAAAGGCAACCAGCCTGTAGATCCTTGGATCTTCCTCTTTGCTTTTGAAAAAACAATTGACATTGTTTATTTCTAGCCCTCAGGAACTGGACTTGATTACCATGAATTATCAAAAACAGTGGAGAATGGCCTCACAATGACATCAGCCAACTCCCTCAGCACTGCATCTCCGCTCCAATGTACTTGTATATGTCCAGTTCACTTAAGTGTTCCTTAAGCTGATTCTCTTTCACCGAGGCTGTCTACCTTGTTTAGACTTTTCCACTAATCTCAGGAGCCTATATTCCTGAAGGCTGGTCTAACTAAGGAAGAGCAAGGTGAAAAGGCATTGAGTACCTTGGCCTTGGTCTGTTTTTTCCAGGTCCCTTTTCCATTCACAACCAAACTCACATTTTCTGTAGTCTCCCTTTTGCCGGTGATATATATCTGTAGAGATCTTCCTTGCTGCCCTTCATATTCCTTGCTGGATTTTGATCCAGGTGGTTTGCCTTCTCAGGTTTAAATAAACTTCAACCATTCTTCATTGTGGGCTTAAACTGATCTTAATCCTTTTTTTTCTTTAGCACTTTCATTTTGGTTGTCACAATTAAAGATTTAAAAAGTAGTTACTTTAATTCACTTCACACTGCTGCTAGGCTTATAAAATAAACTGCATGCAGTATTTCAAGGTGTGCACTTACTGATCTCCTCTGAATGCTGATTCTCTTCCAACTCATGACTATTTTATAACTAATAATCTGAACCATGGGAAAACACCAGGGGCTTAACTGTGCTTGTGAGCACCTTGAACTCTACTATTCTTTCCTCATGATCTGAGCAGTGTGCTTATTTTATTGTAGTAAAATGCAACTAGAACATTCTTGGCCTTTCTTTTTTATTTTGGTACAAGGTGATTTTATGTCCCATATTCCATTTTTACTTTACATTAACCTTGAATTCTCTGCGCATGTGAACGTATTAATTGCACAGGGAACTGAACGCATGCACACAGTGACCCAATGCACTGTGCAATGGAGGCAGTTGAGGATATTATCTTGGATTCCTCCTAAAAGAGAGGAGACATACCTCTCTTCCACTGTTTTCTGCCTTAAAATGTAGATTTCATGGTTAACTCTGAAATCCTGCAACTGGAAGAGCCAAATGGTATTACAGTAGGGGATGCAGGATGCAAACTGTAGAGCGCCTGAATATTTTGCCCACTTCCAAGTGAAGATGAGGAAAATTATAGACCTTATGGATAAAAGATAAACATGCTTTCAGGGCTCCTCATGGAATATAGTGTGTACAGGTTTGTTCATTTGGACTGTAAATGCAGCAGATTTCACCCCTCTTCCTCATTCTGAGTAGCTCTTAAAGGACTAGGACCATTTATTTCAAATATCTTCTCCATATGTATGCACTTTTCATCAGAGAAAAACTTAGAGTGCTACTTGTCAGCTTAGCTTGAGAAGGGAGCTTCATGTGACAGCTAAGGACAAGCCACATTTAGTTGACCAAAGTGTTTAAAAGATATTACATAGTGCAGAGCTCTATGATGTTTTGGGAATAGGAGCAGCATGCAGAGTACCCTTGAATGTTGGCCAGAAATCTGGCCTTCCCTGCTTGTGGTTCCATAAATGCAATGGTTTTACTCTTAGCAGGTCATGAAAGATCAGAGATTACAGATGGAGATAGAGAAGTGAGTTCTGCTGCTGCAAAGCTAGGTTACTTATGTAAGATTTTAGTATTTTTATTCTCTGAAGATATAGCAGGTTTGAGTATCCAGGGGTAAATAAATAGGCCATGTTTCGGTCTCCTTCTCTGTATAGCAGTGTGAATAACTATCTCATCCCAAGCCTGAGTATAAAGTGGAGTGTGAAGGCCAAAAGAACCCAAAAAAACATTTGTTTATCATTTGAACGGAATGGAAGTTATTAGCAGGACTGGCCTATGCCATTGGCAGCAGCTGTTCTCAGGTGATGGTAGAGGTGTTGCTTTAATATCAGGCCTCATTTTTGTTTAGTCATGCACAGAACATCTTAAAAATTTGCATTTGTGGCCAGAATGTCTGATAAAGATTAGAAGGGTAAATTTCAAATTCAGCTACAGAGGAGA
Organism: Sakesphorus luctuosus; assembly: GCA_013396695.1. Classification (NCBI taxonomy): domain Eukaryota; kingdom Metazoa; phylum Chordata; class Aves; order Passeriformes; family Thamnophilidae; genus Sakesphorus; species Sakesphorus luctuosus. The sequence continues at coordinate 141,996 of VWZD01001207.1, forward strand.
TTCTAGTTCTCTATATCCCTAGCAGATACTACATGAGGGATTTTCCCATATGTATCAAGACACATTTTCAAATCCCATCTTCACAGCAACAGCAATTTTGAATGGGACAGTATGGTGGTGATCTGTTACACAAAGAAGGGTACTGGATCCCCATGGTGAGACTCAGAATATCTCAGGTATGAATATCACCTTGAAAACATGTGCAGGTTGAAGAAATATAGCTCAAAAAATACAAAGCCATGGGGTTGTATGTCTCCTGTCTTCTGTGAAGGAAGTTCACTGCTGAACTAAGGATAAGAAGCTGAAGTTTTCTTTATGCTGCTTCCCCCCCTCATATACCAGACTCTTTCTCCAAACCAAGATGAGGGTAAAGATTTTCTTAAAACATGAACAACTATCATCATATTCACACATCATCAAGCTTTATATTCACATATTCTGTGTTTAACTGTGTTTTCAGATTATAGATGAAGACTTTGTTCTTTTTATATCATGCATTTCAGGTGAATTTCTTAATCCCTCTGTGATTTTAAAATTTACCGTTGTTAAAACACAGTTCCAACTCCTACTGAATTTCTGTGATACTGTGTAAGAGTGGAATTCAACAAAAGCACAAAGCACTGGAAACAGTGGAAGACAGTTTAATGAGACTCACTGGCACTGCCATCAAGATTAAAATTTCATAGCAGTGATGGCTGGTGTAATCAATCTCTACATTAATTTTAACCCTAACCCTCTCCTACCTCGACATAAATCTTAACAAATAATTCTGTATTTTCAGAATTATTCTCAGAGGACCTAGAATCATCTACTTAAAATTCAATACAGCCACAAAATACATATATTTATTAGTCTCATAACTAATCCAGTTTATATTAAAATCTCAAACAATTCACTCCCTGGATATTTTCCTTTTTTTTATTTTTTAATATTGAACAAAACTAGTCTTGCATAAGCCCAACAAAATAGCAGTGATTTTTCTTCATATCTGAAACAAACATTAGTAAGTTCTGAAAACCAGAGGAGTTTAAAGTCCTGTGAGCTTCACAAGCCCTTGGCAAATTCACAAGACACCTGGAGCCTCACGATAATTTTTGTTTCATAAACAAAACAGAATGGACCAGGTCTTCAAAAATTAAATCAGTGGAGCTGTGTGGATGGCAGCTTGCTGAAAGATTTTCGAGGAGCATCCAGTGAAATGGTCTTTTCCAATGTGTAAAGATTTAGTTATACCAAGAGTTGAGAAACTCATTTCTTTAGTCTACTACAGTTTTTCTACTCAGAAAAATAAAGCAAGCCAAATGAGTGACCAGGTGTAAAAAGATCTAGTGGTAGTCTGAATGCACTAGATGTCACCATGCCGTCAGTGAAATATGGTGATCTGCTTCAAGGTTAGCTCATTTGGCTTGGATGAAGGGAGATTATTTCCTCTGAGGCTTGAAGTATATTGTGCATAGTAAACACAGCTGTGGGCAGATGCCCAGGCTTCAAGAAACTGTGGTGGCTGAGGATTTCAGTGCCACCCTGCCCTGCCTCTCTGCACTACGCACACTGCCAGAGGTTGTGGTGGTCTGAGTCGTCCTTGATTTGCTTCAGGCAGCCAGCTGGTCTGGCTTGCACAGCTTCAAAGGTGGTCTCTGTCCTTTGAAGGGTTTCCAACAAGTGTTTGTTGAGTGATCTCTCTCCATCACACATCCTGTCTGAGATCAACAGTTCTTCCGACATCCCCCCTGAGAAGCTAGACTTTCTGTTCTGGATACTTTCCCTTGCAAAGGGCCTTCAAATCACTCCCAGTGCCTGGAGAACACCCTATCTATACTCTCAGAGTGCTGGCTGCTGGGATTCAGTGCCAGCTTAGTGGTCGAGGAATGCCCACATCTCACTGGTGATGTGGAAAGAAGCTCCCTGAGGTGTTGTGGGGGGACTACCACCAAGGCCAATAGGAGTTACTACCACATGAGCTAAAAGAGGTGCGGACAGACAATGTCCTAGGTATGAGTTATGAGCTCACACTGGCATATATACATATTCCAGATACTCCTGGTGGTTTAGCTGTTTGCAATGAGAGAAATGAATGTATAGCCTGACAAGGACTGGAGTGAACAAGCCTTTATATGCTCCATGTAACATTCAAGACAAGAACCTGTTTTGTGGTGAGTGAAAATGATGTGATTGTAGAAGCCCTAATAAAGGCTGGAGGGATTTTCTTATTTCCTGTCAGGGTAGGAGTTTTTTTTGCTGCTTTCACACATGTTGCAATTTCTTTTTAGTTTTTGAATGGTCAGAGAAGAAGCACATCACTTGGGAAGCTGTTGTCCAGGAATTAATCTCTGAAGCAATTTGTAATCCATTGTATGTATGTGGGATTAAAGAATATTGATCATGCTTGTATTCTAAATACAAGCAGAAGAGAAAAAGTCTAAGTCTGGATAAGCTGGGCTAAAAATGTAAAGGTGTCAAAATGTGTTGAAAGTGATGTGCAATACCAAACACAACTGTCTGTAGGGCAAATTCTGCTTAGCTCTTTGCACATTGACCACAAAATCATCACTGTTGTGGTAAACCAGGTAGTGTAACACAGTCCTCAATCATAAAGTTTCCTGAAACCACAGGACTCAAATCTTGCAGGGTGGAACATAACTAGTTACACCCTAAAAAAGCTAGGGTTCCCCTCCCCCCCCCCCCCNTCCACACACTAAACTTTTAAATGCTATTGCTAAATTTTTCTTCTGTTTGCAATTTTCTGTGCAAGATGCTGTGTGACAGGTTCTGAATCAAATTTCATTGGGCTGACCTTTATTGCTATGTTTTTAAGCAAGAGGAATAGCCACAATCCAGGTAAAAACTTTAGTTGTAAACTATGCCTGTAAGCACTGAAAGGGAATCTAGGACTGACATTTTATTTGACAGAAACATCAGGCTGTGGTCTTCCCTTGTTAGCTCTGTTCTCAAATGGGGGCTGAGATGGCTATAGAGGGTTTCCTTGGCTCCTTGCCTTGTTTTGTGATGCTGCTCAGACTATGTCAAGTCCTCCTATTCTCCTAATATGTTGCAACTCACCTGTTTTCCTATAACTCAACTGATCCTTGGTATAAATATCACACACTGAGTGGAAGCATGTAATTTCAAGTTTGCTCATTGATATAGCTGTTTTCTGCTAGTCTCCCATGTTCCACCTGTCGTTTCTGGCAGCTTGCTGACTTTGGCTCCATCTAGCTGTAGATTTCTCAGGTTCTGCTTTGCCCTCCTATTGTGTTGTGTTACCTTGCTGTTCCTTGTTGCCCATTTAAAAGGCTCTTAGCTTCATCTTCCTCCAATAGTGAAACGATTGTTATTTGCTACCAAGATGCCAGTCAGCCTGCTCTTGGTGGACTATGATTTTTAGTTTCAAGGACTTAGACACACACAGGCATGGGGACATCATCAGAGTAAACAGCCTCAAGGGGCCAGAGGAGGCTAAGCTCAGACTCCTTGTAAGACTTTTTTATAGTCATTATAAGTAGCTAAAATACCTCAACACGAGAATGCTACACATGTATATTTGAAGTCCTACTATAGCCTCAGCTAAGTAGAGACAGATGACCTAAGCTAGAAAAGTTTCCTGTGACTTTAATGGTGCAGCATGTGAAAATCCTGTGTGTAAAGTGTCTTAATGCATCTTCAGAAACAATGCAGCAACAAAGGACTGATGGCAGGTAGCTGATAGTCATTGGATTTGATTTGTTTCTAGTGGAAGGACAGTTCAGTTGAATCACCTCTTGTGTTTATTAAGATTTACTGAGAAAAATCTGTGTTTATAGATAGTGTTGTGTTTTGAACAATGATCTTCGCTTTTAAAATTTGTATGAATAACATGTTAATTTTTAATCAAATAAATCTAAATACTACCTTAAAAAAGAAAGATTGAGTGTGATCAATGCCAGGTCAGTAACTTGATACTCAATTAAAAAATCAATGTTTTCCTAAAATATACAGGAAAGAAAGAAATTTCTATTTTGCTGCATATACTGTGAGACAACATGAAATGAAGATGAATTTGCAAAGCTCATGACAAGGTTTTTAATCATTATGTAAATTTATGAGAAAGAAAAAGAAACATAAATTAATTGAAAGAAGGGTATGCTGACTTTAAGTTTAGAAGTCAATGCAAATTTACAGGCATATGGGAAGTGCAAAAGAATCCTGTACATCTGTGAATATCCAACTCACCAGTTTCCTCCCCATGGAATCTAGGGCATAAACACACCTTAGACATCAGAGCTGTGATCTGGCTATAACTCAAATAATTGTTATTTTATCAGACTGCAGGTCTTCAAGCCTGAGAGTTTTCTCTCTCCTAGTTTGCTGTAGAGTTTCAGAATAAACCAACAAGTTCTTTAGTCTGTGATTAAAAAAATCTATAGCCCATCTAGTGCTTTATAAGGTGTTATATTTCAGATCTAATAATCACCTTGACTCTTTGTGATTTTTTTTTTAATTTATATTTTGAAATGCCTTCTCTCCTTATATTCTGCTTAAGGGCTGTTACCTCTAATTAATCTTTTTCTGTAAGCAATACCAATTTATTACTTTTGAACCCAGTTATTTTTCCTTCCCTTTTCCAAAGCAGTGAGAGCTAGAATCCAAATTAAGTATTTTTGCTCTGACAATAGGCCTACACTTTGGCAGGGGTCATGCATTTTGCTGAGCTACAATTATTCTCAGTCACAGCGCATCTAGGTTCTTAAAAGAACCTGGCAGTTTCAATCTTCTTTAAGATTTTTATTTCATTCTGCTGTGCATTCTTGTGGTCTTTTACTCCTGTTTCTGTTCAGTTTTACTTTACCTTTCTCTATTAAAAAAAAAACCAATCTGAAATTAGTTAGCTGAGAGAGCTTCCTGTTGGGAATTTTCTAATGCTCCTGTTGCATGTTATTTGATTGTTAACATAACAGTTTTACCTTCATAATACAACTTCTGTTTTTATTTTATAAATTCCTATTTCTTGAGAATCAAAAAATTGCACAGAAAGATGAGTACAATATCAGTGTCTGTCAGTCATGATAATTTTCACTAGTCTTATATGTCTGGGAATTCTTTGAATTTCAGTCTTAATATTTTGAAATCAATATTTCTTCTTGAGTTGATCAACATGAATTTAGAGGACCTCAGCATATCTGTAGCATCTTTTCTTGTTGCTTCTGAGCCTATTTGGTTTCAACTTTCCTTGACTTTACCTCCAACTCTTTATGAAAGCTAGCAAGCTGGATTGCTTGTGTATTCATTCACAGCTGCTGAGTTAAGAAGTTCATATTTAAATTACTGTTTAATAAATTTTGGGAAAATAGGGAGGGTCAGAATTTTAAACTTAATAACANTTATTTGCTGAGAACAAAACCTAATGACTAATTACTGCAATTAACCATATGTAGGGTAAATCCATGATTTCACAGAGGTTCATAGTTCTAGGCTCTAGTCCTGCACTATTACAGCTCAACAGAAGCTTTGACACTATCTTTGTGACAACAGCATGAAGTCTTGCGTGCACAAGATAAAATAATATAAGACTTTCCCACAGCTGCTTTCCAGTAAACAAAAATGGATTGCATTGCTTCTAGCACTGAAAGACAACAGATGGATTATTCATTTA
>VWZD01001207.1:147883-173802 GCA_013396695.1 Sakesphorus luctuosus
TTTTAAATTTTATAGCTTCTTTTCATCTACATTGTGGTATTGGTTATTCTCTCTAAAAATAGTGTAACATGATGTTAGGCATTTTTCAGACTACTACATGAAGAATTAAGAGAGTCTTTAACAATCTGGCAAAGTAAAATAGTAAAAATTAAATAACCTGGGATTAAATCCCTTGTGATCCACTGAGCACTTAACGTTTCCGTATGATTTACTCTTGATTGCATTTTGGAAATGTAATGAGATAAAGACAACAAATAATCTGCATAACTTTAGATTCAAGNACAGATGAGATTTCAATATCATTTTTATAAAAAAAATAGTTCCTTTTCTGGCCTAAAACCCTTCTCAAGTGGTGTTTGAAAAAAGAAATGGAATTTGACCACAAATGCCTAAAAATAATGAAGAAAAATAATCTACGTCTCTTTTTGGAAAGATGCAGAGTTCCCACATACCTATTGCCTATGGCAAATATGTATAGGAACCTGCATGTAAGTAAAATTGGAAATTTTGGCATTGGTAGCTCTGATACAAACCCCTCAACTACTGTTTGTAATTGTTTTTTCAGTATATGGTTTTTAAAGCATATATCCCCATGTGATGTGTATTTACAAATTACTTTGAAAACCTCCAAGAACTCTTAATTTAAAATACGAATTATTGTGCAGTGCCTTAACTCTTATGAGGATAAAGATGATTAAAAGAACCTGCATGGCCTATTGACTCTGTCTTGATAAATGAGCCCAGTGTCATTTGACAATGATTTCTTAGTGGAACAAGGCTTCTAATTGTGTGATTTGTACCTGTGTCAAACTAAGGCAATGGGATTAAAAGAAACATATCAAAGTCAGTTGGTTATTAATAGTTTCCCCAACTCCAGACTGTTAATCAACATCTCTTGAGAGTCTATTTTATGGCTGTTTTAACTTCACTCTAGATGGAATTTCTTCAGCCATTTTAGGTACACTACCATTAGGCCATCTTGCTAGCAATTATTTCAATGTTTAACTGAGAGTTTCACAGCCATTCCTGTGTCTCTAAAAAATATATTAATCTTACTAAATAGACTAGCTACCAGGCTTTGCAGGGAACATTTTATATGCAGAATTATCTTCTGTTTTCATTAGCTGTATATGCCTACATTTCATTACTTTGTAAATTGGGTTCTTATTTTAAACTACTCCAAAAAATTATTTATCTGAGTTATTGTCAGCTTTTAAATTGCTCACTGTGGTTGGATACACACTATCACTTTGACTATTTTCTATTCCTCATTTGTTGCTTGTACTGGACAGTTGGTTACTTAAAGGCTTTTCTATTTTTTTGCTTCACCTGACTGGATGACTTCAAGAATACAATAATTTTAAGAATAGAAATTAAACAACTTTAACACAAATAAAGATTTACATTGGTTTCTCAGCCAGTAATTCCCTTAAACTACTTATGAAAAACAGTTTAAAGGAGAAACAAACCACACAGATAATGTCACCCTTTTTACTCTCTCCTGATGCCCAGCAAAATCTTAGGGAGACTAGTTGGACTATGGTATTACCAGTACTGAGTCAAGTCTGCATTTTCATTTAAATATACAGTTTGTAGATTTTTCCAGTCAACATAACTTCCACCAGATTTAAGGAAAGCTATTCAATAAATATTTTAATATGTTATAGCTATACTACTAAGCTTATTCTCTTTTGTTTATTACAGAAACGTTTCTCATATTGAAGGCATTTTATCAGCTCATGCAAACCACTGGATTCACAATCTTCAACAGAGCCATACAGCTGACACATATTTGTATTAGCTGAATATCTTTCCCTAAAAATGTTCTTCTGAGTGAAAATATGTACTTCTCTTCTAAAGGTGTGTGGGAGAGCTTAGAAATCTTACAGGTCCAAAGAAAACCTCAATTCATAATCAAACCAAGACCTCTCTGCATGAATGGAGAATGCTATGAATGGAGGTGGAGAAGTTCTTGGGGCCTGGGAGCATTTGAAGCCAAATGTGATGCTGGAGATCCCTCTCACACCTTTGCTTACTGCAATGTGGCTCACCAGTCATTCCAGTCTGACAGACCAAAGAAATCAAACATTTCTGTTTGATTATGGTTCTGGCTATTCAACATTGTTTTCTATTCTGAGATTCTAGAAATAGGTATCTTTACAGCGGTTATAAAAAATTCCTGCAAGCAAGCAGTGTAACTTTTTATAAGAGATTTATTATTTTTTATTATTATTTAAGATGATCTTTGTATAATTACGTCTGTTTTTAGAACTATGTTACATACTCTGGGGACTTATTTTTTACACATAAAAATCTCCTTAGCCCAAGAACTTGAAGTGTAAACAGATCAATGTAGTCAAATGTATATTTCATCTGGCCTGTCTTTTCAATGCTCTGATTGATATAATTTGACCCGTTAAACACTCTCTGACTTAGGCTGTTTGTTTACTGTATAACGATAAGACAAAATATTTCTAATTTGAGCTGGACAAAGAATATTATCACCTTGGTTCTGCATCAAAGAAGAGATAAATAAGTAAAATTTGGGATTTTGAGCTCGTTTCACACATAACTTTATACACCTGTTTATTAAAATAGGGCTTTTTCACATGAGAAAGCAGAACTAGATATTCCGAAGTAGCTTATTTCTCATGTCAGGATGGAAATAACTCTCATTGATGCAGGGAGATTTAAAGTGAAATGTCTGTGTCCATATTGAAGGCAACTCTAGAAGTTTTGCTACTTCATCTGTACTGGCATGGTTAAGTATGTTGGATTTAGCAATGTACTATAAAATATATAATGTCATTCTCTTGTCTAGGTATAGATAAGATCTGTGTCTATGCAACCCAAGACTGTTATTTGGGGTTTTCTACTCACACATAAAGCCCTTAAACATTTCACATATACAGAATATTAGGAAATACATATTTTTCTTCAAGTAAGCGGTTCTGACAACTTCCCATTAAATCATCCAGCTTATTTACGACTCACTATGTTGGTCTTCACAAATCATGACAGAGTCAGGATAAGCCCTTTTTTTGTCCATTTTGCTAATCTCAATGATCATTTTAGCAAGTTAAAGGAGGGAAAGTAATAAAACCTGATATATAAATTCTTAGATGTTCTTCAGTTCTTGGGATATTTAGAGAAGATTGCCCAGTGCTCATTGCTCTGGAAAAAGCTCATACAAACCTTTATGCTATTTTCACCTATTTGAAAAATTGAAGGCTAATGTGACTTTTGAAATAATGATATCAGAAATTTCTGTTATGAAAATAATACCAATAATAGTAATAATATAGTAATATCAAATAGCTAGAAATATACCAGTGACATTATAAAATTCCTAGGTTGTTCAGGATTGAGAGCTATGACCACTGATTTTCTGCTCTGCTTTCCTCACTTTCTCATTATCCCTGAGATTCAGCTGTAGACTTGAAGCCTGCAGGCAGGAACACCTTGGAAATGACACCTTAGCAAGAATGCTAACTTGTGCATTTCCTCCCACTCACCAGCTGTGTAATTCATTGTAAGGAATGGTTACGGTATTAATAGATTGCCAGTGATGCAGAAACAACATCCCTGCTCAGATAGTGCAGAATGCAGAGCTGTGTGCATCAGTAAAGGTTCCTGCCAAAGCCACAGGGGATGCTGCTACTGTCACGGGGGGAACTCTTTGCTTGTTTCAAGTCTGCATTCTCCACAACTTTTGTCTGTAACCCTTGCTGTAAAAGCCTTGTCCTGCCACAAGGGCTCTAGCTCCCTCATGGCCAAGTGTCCAGGCTCCAGCTGTGACACAGCACAAGTGTGTAACCTTCCCCCAGACTGCTGAGAAAGGGCACTCAGAAAGAGATATGACAGAGTTTGTACAGAAAAAAGGAAGGCAAAAATTAGGATTTCAGGCTGGGATTGTTAGCAGCTCGAGGATTCAGAAAGGATAGTGTTGATATGAAAAAGTATGAAATCCTAAAGAGAAAAAAAAGAGGAACTCATGAGTTAACTAAGAGTGCTGTTTTTTTGCAAAGATAGTTAATTTTCTTCACAGTACTTAGTGTGGGGCTATGGTTTGGATTTGTGCTGACCACAGTGCTGATAATATAGGGATGCTTTTGTGACTCCTGAGCAGTGCTTACATAGTGTTCAGACCTCTTCAGACCTGCTTCTTGCACTGCCCTGCCAACAAGCAGACTGGGGGTGTGCATGATGTTGGGAGGGGACACAGCCAGGACAGCTGATTCCAACTGGCCAAATGGTTTCATGCTCAGCATATAGAGCTGTGGGAAGAGAAAGAAAGAGCGGGGAGACATTTGGAATTATGATATCTGTCTTCCCAAGCCACCATTATGCATGATGAAGCCTGGTTTTCATGGAAATGACTGAACACCTGCCTGGCCATGGGAAGTGGTGACTGAATTCTTTTTTTGATTGGCTTTTCTTGGGCCTGTGGAGGAGATTTGGGCCCTGTATGACGCACAACCCACGATTCAGAGGTTGACAGGCTAGCCAAGGTCACAGCGACCTTGAGGCAGCCAAAAAAGCAGTAAACAACCCCAAAGGTGACGAGCAGGCTCGTCTCGCTGGCACCTAGGGGGTCCTGCTCACGGTGTGAACACTGCCTTCCTCATCAATGAGAGCAGACTGCTGGCGCGTGAACAAACAAGTCCTAGCCTATCACAGCTCGTGGCTGTCCATGTGCTCTCCCTGAAAACCTATATAACCTGTTTACCCCCCAATAAAGTTTGAATGTTCCTGATTTTAACCTTGGCGTACGGCTTATATCTCTGTGAGAAGACACGCGTGCGACTAGAAGCCCAAAACCCGGGGTCACGTTGGGGTGAGCCGGCGAGGACACGAAAAATCCTCTCGCTACGCACCCCTTTTCTCAAATGTGTGCCCACTGCTTTTGCATTCCCTGTTAAAACTGTCTTTATCTCCACTCATGAGTTTTTTCACTTCTGCTCCTTCAATTCTCTCCCCAATGCTGCTGGTGGGGGAGAGAGAGTGAGTGGCTGTATGTTGCTTAGTTACTGGATGGAGTTAAACCTCAACACTCAGCAATGCTGAGAACCTGTCCCTGGGGGCTGTAGCAGCTGACCCTTCCCCTCCTACCTGCCTGATAAAGACTCCAGTGCCTCACTGGGGATGATGATCACACTAAGACTTAGCTCAAGGGATGGTGAATCCTAGCTGTCTTTTATGTGAGTTAACCAACAGATAATTGGTTTGTACCTTTAACATGTATATATCCTGGCTGAAATTGTGCCTGGGTGAAGATGCCAGTGCAAGTTGACACAGAAATGGTCTGTAACACCTCCAAGAGTTTTCTTCATCAAATTTACCTTTTCCTCAGCAGGGCTACCTAGGCTAGGGAACTGATAATGCCAACCGTCCCTGCTCTTTTCAACTGGCCTGGCTGTCTCTTCGGCATAGTGAGTGCAGGCCCTTCAGCCTGTGCAAAGAGTCCACTGTAGAATGGGTATTTCCAGAAGAATGGACCCTGCAGAGGGCTAGCAGCCTCCAAACCTACTTGCTTTTGCAGGCAGGCTTCCTAGCCTTCACTTAGCTCCATGTAAGTTTACCCATACCAGGTGAACTTGAAGATGAGCAGGAGATATGGGGTAACAGGGTTATTCACAGACACCATGTGAACAATCTGCTACAAGTAATGCATAATTTATTTAGAGCAAAAGCCTTTAAGAATAAAAAGGATTCAATAAATTGTCTGTAGCTATGTGTAGGTTGTATTGCATGTTTCTGTCTTCCGTATGGTGATCCCACATATTCTCAGTGGCCTAAAATTCTTGCACAGCAGCTGGGATACAGATAGCAGTCTTATATTCACCAGTCATTTCTGTTGTCTGGTGTCAAGGAAAAGGTCTTTCCACAGTGTAGGACCCTTTTATAACCTTCCCTCTCCTCTAGGAGTGCAAGTCACTTCTGAGATCTTTAGTGACAGCAGCACTGTTTTCTGCATTGGCAAAACATCTGTGTCACAGCTTGGAATTAGGTTGTTCTGATGCAAGTGCTCTTTCCCTTCCTTATTTTGATGGCATTTATGTTATTGCCAAGGCAAAAGGATTTATCCCCACTTTTTTTTCTCTGTTATCTCTTATTTAGCTAGTTCATACTTTTGCAGAATAGACTATTAACTTCTTATGCAGTAACGTCACTTCCTTGACTAGGTTGCGTCCGCTATTCATAAAATCATTCCATACCAGTGTTATTAGATTATAAAACATCGGCTTCTTGTTCAACACCAGCATGTCCAGGGAGAAGATTCTACCTGTGTATAACAAAACAAATTTCTTCTTGTGAAATTTCACATCTGTGGTTCATACTTCTAAACTGTCTGACATTTGCAAATGAAAAAGGGCAAAGAGGTCAAACCAGGACCTGCAAAACATTCCAGATGCCTGATAGGAGTCATAATTCAGCTGCCTGGTGCATTGCAGGAATTCAAAGGACATACTCTTTTACCACCTTGTTAGAAATTATACTTTGGATTGAATTCAGAAGTGAGCTTTTCATGTTGTGCTGTCCTATGAAAGAGCAAATACAAGGGTTGCTGCTGTAGTAAAACATTTTTAGTCAGGGCAGCACAAAAATACTCATGGAAAGCTGTTAAATTTTGATTGTATGTGCCAAAATAGACTAAATCTAAAGACATTAGGGTGGAACAAATTTAGGATCTTTTGAGATAAGAGGAGAGAGAATGACTCTGAGTCATAGATGAGTCCTGATCTCTGAGGATGTGCACAGGCAATACTTTCACTGATCTCAGCAGAGATCATCACTTGCATAACAACTTCTGAATCACGCCCATTTTGAGTGCTGAGTCAACCTAAGGTTCTCAAATTAAGTTATTTTATCAAGCAGTTAGCTTGGAAAGAGTGGGCAGGTGGGTTTTTTTGCTTGTAAACTTTGTTTTTGATATTTTCCCCTACTCCCCCCGCCCCCAACACATAAAAAGTTATTAAAAAAAAAGGCATAGAAATTAAGGCAGAAGATGATTTTCACTTAATTCCATTTCTCAGTGTTTGCAGAAAATCAGAAGCCTCCTGACATTACAGGGTTGTTGATACTCCAAAGATTGTTTCATGACAAGAGTCACTTGCTAGTATTATCTGAGCTTCTTTTCATTGTTAATATTTTTCCTTTCAGGTTAAAATTGAAAAGGATGTATCTTTGTCTGAGAAAAGAAAATTATGTGGACAAAAGTGCATAACTTACTATATATCCTTTCCTTACAAAATCCTAACTCAGATCAACAAATACATGCAGCTGCTCACAGGTTTACACATTTCCCATAGAATTCTGGCATGGTAGGATCCTGCATTATTTCCATATGCATATGCTGTCCTTAGTCCTTTACCCAGAAATCATCATGAGCTTCAGAGTTCATGGCTGCCAGAGCTTTATGCCTGTGGGTCCTTGTGTCTGCTATGGCTTATACCCCACAAAGTACTCTAAATTAAAAGCTGCTATGAAAATACTATGATGAGCACAAATATACTTGTTTTATATATATATATGTGTGTATGTGTATATATATGTATATATATGTATGTATACATGTATATATATATGTATGTATATATATGTATTTATATATGTGTGTGTGTGTATATATATATAAAACGAATGATGTTGCTATTGTCTTTAACGGTGAATAAATGTTGAATATTGAAATAAGTTTCACAATGTAGAGGTTTTTGTAGTACTCTTCTGTAATAAGAAAATGTATGTGATCAAGCAGTAAAATTCAGCTGATTCTTTTACATCCACTAGAAAGGAGGTGAATGTGTATTCTCCAAGCTCCCTTCATGAATATTTAACAACAGATTAGATCATTAGGGTTTGTCACTTTCAAGCCATTGATCTGAATCAGATTTGCAACTGTGATACATTGTTAAATTTATAATGGGCTAAAACAGACACAGTCGTCCTAAAGGAAAAAAGCAGGGCAAAAAAAAGGGCAAAGGCTGAATATTGATTAGGGGATTTGAAGTGCGATGCAAGAATAATTTTGATTTAAGAACAGTTTTTTAATGGAAGATCATCCCCGTAAGCAAGAGATGGAACCAATGAATAAAGTCATGCTTACTATGTGAAATCAGCTGTCCAGTGTAGATAATATCCTTACGAAATCGTTATGGTTGGATCCATGACAGCAATTTCAATCACTGCCAAATTACTCTATTATTTGTTTCTGATTTACCTAATTTTTCAAAGTGGTTACGAAATGGTTCCATGGAAAACACATGACAACTGTTCCACCTTCTAGAGCATACAGATAGACAGGAAAATAACGCTTACAGAGAAGTGGTTTCCTTTTTTTTAAAAAAAAAATATGATCTCTAGGATTGAAGTAACTTGTAGTCATGTTATTTTGCCACTAAGACAGTATGAGAGGTCTTTAAATATACTAAAATCACCTGTCTCCTGAACTGCTTACATCTCAGCTAGGCTACATATTTCTACCTGTTAAGTGTGACCTAGGTTCAAATATACTTGCATGCATTTGCACTCATTCCTTTTTTGTCTGGATATATATAATTTTGAGTGAGTACCACTCAGATTAGGTTGCTGCTCAAAGGTCAAAGTCTTCTGCCACACATTTTGCATGGGTACAACTTTCATGTGGACATTGCATTATTTATGTTAAAAGTACTTTCTGGAAGTCAGCTGAAATAAAGGGTGAGTGAATTTACACAATGGAAACATAACCATGACATGTTCTTGACAAGCCAGTAAGCACATTTTCTGCAGGAATGAACCAATATAATGTGAGTAGAAAGAGACCTCTACTGAAGTAGGTCATGTAACATTCGAATAAAATTTATAGAAAAATTAAAATGAACTTTATAGTCAAGCAGTGAGTGATCATGCATGAAAAAATCTCTTTTATTTTAAAAGAAAAATTAACAAAATTGGTATTTTATCAGTGTTAAGCAAAGTCCTTCAGAAGAAAGAGAATCTTTTCTCTGAGATGCTTTTGCAGAAGTCTGTAGTGATGACATATTTTCCTATTTGTAGACCATAAGATTGACATTGGTATGAAGGACCTTGCTGGTGCCAGACACAATCTTAATACACAACACTGGCTTGGTAACCCTAGAAGTTATCAGCTTATTTTGTTTCCCTTGATATAGGAAGGACACCTTTGCTTAACAGTTTTGCTGGTTTTGGGGAAGGCAACCATATTTTGGCTCACAGACAAACAGGATCCTCTCCATGGCATTTGTTTTCCTTAAGCAACCAGGTCCTTCAGAAATGTTATGTGAGCTAAAATTACCCACTTCTATATGAAATTTAGAAGATGCTGCTAAATGGCTTATTTTGATATTACCTGACGATCATTTCTCGTTCTGTCCCCTGGCACAGGTGCCATTAGAATAAATTTTAAATGAATGTCTTCACCACCTTACCATGCTGGGAGCTGATGAATTTCTCTGAGTGTTACCCAAAAGGCAAATCTGGCCTTATGAACCTATGCCTGACTTATGATGAATCCTTAAATATTTTAAGGGCTTTAATTTATTAATTATTTTTTTAAAATGCTTGAAGTCTAATACTGCTTCTTTAGTAATTTTAGTGCTGAGCATTTGACAGGCATTCTCTTCAAAACTGGTAAAGAACTGATGAAGAGGATAAGTGGAAAAGGAAAAGTACATGTTCAGACCTTTCCAGCTCACCAAAGCTGAGAAACTTGTGAAGGCAAATAAGAAGTGCTTCAAAAAAACAGAAGTACCAACAGCTGCATCAGAAAGAACACCAGATAACTGTATTGCTACTTAACAAGTAAACATGCTGGAAGTAGTTCAGGAGCAAATTGTCATGCTAAGTGGTTATTTCTAGGTTTTTACCTGGTTCTATGGCAAGATGTTAATGTACCATGTTATAATATCTCTTCAGTAGAAAACAGTTGATAGCACTTGCAAACTCAGTTTTGCTGTTCCTTATGACTACTCAGTGCCATTTTAATCTTATGAAAAATTATCATTTATTATTTACTTTGTTTTGAAAAACAGGCATATACTTCCAAAATCAAACTACTTTCCTAAGATTCAAAAAGGGCATTAGCGACTCATTTCAAACTCATACTGAAGCCAAGCACAGTTTACCCACAAGCTGACACAAAGCAGCACACTGTCTGACAATAGTGCAGTCACAGTGTGCTCTTAATGGCTTGCCTTAGTCATACAGCACCAACGTGTTTTTCTGTAATTACCACTGTCTGCTGTTACAAAACCAGCATCATTCTGCCCTGTTCTATCTCCTTGACTGTAATACATCTCTTTTTGTTTCACAAAGTAGCAAGTGACAACACAATTAATGCTAGGTTACTGACACCCAGCCTATTCATGCTGCACAATTTGAGTCTTCTAAATCTTCCAGCAATCACTCTGCAACCACTCAGTTAAAAATAAGGCCTCCTTGATGCCATGTGAGAATTCACGTGCATAGAAGCAAATGCCCTCATGGGCCACACTTACCGTTGCGACTCACTTTTTCTTAATCTTCTAGTGCTACCTTTTAGAAGTTCTGCAGTTCTGAATTGCCAAGGAAGACCATTTCTAAGAACATTACTGCTGTAGTTTGATAAGAAGTACGGGTGCTCCTGCTTCTCCTTCCTACAGCAAAAGACAACCCAGGTCCTCCTTCCCAGAGGAGGCAGCAGTACAGCTGAATTGTTTGAGGACAGCTACAGTAGTCTACATCCATGCAGGAGGGCTAAGGCTCTTCCAACATACTCTGAGGATTTTGTGGCATGGGTAAGCTTGGACTTCCCTCTGAAAGCTTGCAGATGGCAAAGTTCAGTATTAGCTTCACTTTTGTTGGTAAGTGAAAGGGCAGTGGTTATTCCCTGCCCCTAAGGATAAATGGCATGGAAGAATAGACCAGGAACAAATCTTCTCCCTGCTGTTCTTGCTGTGATTTCAGTCATATCATCTGTTTGGAATAGGCTCTGGATCTTACCATATCTTGCAATGACAGGTTCAAATGTTTAACAAATACAAGGTAACCTGGTTCATTCACTGCAGCACCAGCCCTGGGATTCCATGAGGATCCCAGCAGAACAGGCAGGCTGATAGGGTGGCAGAGATCTTCACAGGACACACACAGCTGTGGCATGGATTTTGATGTGAGAATTGTAAAACTCCTTGCTTGCAATTCTTCTTCAAGAGTTTATGAAGCTACAGGGAGGCACAGAAACTTGATAAATAAAGAAGGAAGAAGGGGAAAGATAAAAATGATTTTTTTCGTCTTTGCATTTCATGTGAACAGAAGATCTAAGTGGACAAAGAAAGAATGAGTCTGCTTTTCTTAGGCAATCTTGTGAAAGGTGTTTGATCCATAATTGCTATCAAAATACCAAATCCTCACTCAAAACATGATAAAGCACACTGTAACAAGCTACAACTTTGTAAAAGGCCTGGAAGGTCATAACTATAATGCACCACAGAAAGGTAGGACAATGTCTATCACAGCCAATGTTAGATCCCAGCAACTGAAAGAGATTTATTTATAAGTTGGAAATCCCAGTGGATGAGAGAAAACAGATATGGTGCCATTAGGAAAGACAAGAAGATGCCCCTTCTTTCTGTTATTTTAATATTACTGCTTGCAAATTTGGCAATCAGCTAAGCCCTGACTATCTTGATGACTCTGGGACCTAGCAGAGGTTAATGTCATTAGAAACATGGGTTACATCTATGGCTTACTATTTTGTCTATGGTCTTTCTCCACTACCTTTAAGCAAAGTAAAGAATAAAACATCTAGAATTCTGACAAAATTTACATGAAATGTAAGAAGCAGCATAATTTAGCTCCCCTCTGTAGTGAGCTATCACATATAGTGTTTATGAGGATCCCAGAAGCACTGATAGAACTCCACATGAAAATATTAACTGTAGATCTCACCATGTGTTTATTTTTCCTGCTCTGTTTCTCAGAGCAGTGATTTATCTTATCTGCAAGCAAATAATATAGTGTTGTGATGAAAACTCTCTAAAAATTTTCATTGTCTCTTATTCAGCATATGTGAAATTTCATGTGTCTCTGACATCTCTAAGCTATTACTTTTCCAGAAATGAGTTAATGAATGATTCCTAAAAGGGGAGAAATACCACTTATTTCTCTGTAGACTCACATTGCAGTTCCTGTGCGAGGCCTTGGTTTCTGGGGGGGACCAAGACCGACAATGGAGGGTCCTTCGCCTGCCTGCTGAGCGAGATGTGATACTGCTACAGGAGCTAAAGTTAAGTTTGCCCGCTTTCAGTACCCTGGAGAGCACAATAACGAAGCAAACACTTTAAGAGGCGGTGTCGATCTCCTTTATTGAACAAAGGGCTTGATCTTATATACCCCTGGGGCAAAGAATGTTTAAGAAAGGGGTGGAGTTAAGGCGGAGCATGCAAATCCGCTATAACTNCCTGTATTCTAAATAAATCCCTCTTGGTTCTCACAGTTTTATCTCAAAATCTCTGCAGAACTTGAAATTCAAGTTCATTCAACTTTATTGTTACACAGCAGCTCTCTTTAGCAGTCAGCTTTCATTTACCTCAACAGGATTAAGTGAATCCATTATTTTCAGCTAATAGGCAGTGGCCCTCCTTGATCCTTTGTACATCTCTCCTTTTTTTTTTTTAAAAAAAAAAAAAGCTCTTTTCCATTTAAAAATAAAAAATCATGGAAAGGAGTTCAGGGTCACTTTTTGAAATAAACACATCAATAGTTACAGGGAAATAAAAGTCAAACTGGAAAGCAGAAAAGTCCTACATGTCGCTGTTAAATGGTGAGATGGTGATTTCTGTCACAAAGTCTTGCTTGCCTTTCAACATGTAGGAGGCTCATAAATAAAGTTGCTCACCCATTGTTTGCTCACTTTTGTTTGTTTACACCCCTTGCAGATCACTGTGACTGTAAATCACACTGCTCAGTCTCACTGCAGGCTGCCACCAAAGGGCAGCTCTGCCTCCCTGCCTTCTTCCTGCCCCACTTTTCCCCTATGGCAGCACTCAGAATCCAGTGTCTGGAAAGCCAGCTGGGTCAGATTGCTCATCTGGCTGATAAAATAATATCGGGGTTTGAGGTTTTGGGTTTTTTTAAATGTGGGATGAATTTTCAGCTAGGCGAACTTTTGCAGAATGCCCAGTATCAGAAGTACACAGCCAATTTTTTTTGCCTTTCATTACCTCCATATCGTCCAAAAACTTCAGCTGAGCTTAGTTCTCTAAATGTTACATGCAAAGATCCCAGGGCCTTAGGCACATCTCCAAGGCTCCTTACTCTTCCCGACTGTTAGCCTCTTCCTCTCCCAGAGATGATTACACACTTGTATACACTATGGCTGCTTTACTCCAGGACCTTAATGAAGATGCAATTCAGGCCCACGACTGCATGCCTTAAGGACTTGCCACGCACTTTTGCTGTAGGTATGTTTATGCTGCACAGCACCGCCCCAGAGAGAAACAGCTGCAAAACCCTTGAATAAACTAGCTCTGGTCTTGACACTAATGATCAGCCTTGTGTTTCCCCCAGACTAATTAGTCCTGCTACAAAGCAAGATTAATTGCCTCAGGCACAGTGCCAGGCTGAAGCAGTTGTAACGCTTCTGTGTCCTGAGCTAACTCCCCAGTGTGACGCAGCACTGTCTAGACACACAGGCTTGGACAGAGCTGGATCTGGTACCTCTGCATGATGTAAACACTCAGCTCCTGTTAGCCAAAATATACACCTTTTCTGATACAGTAAACTGGACACAAAATAAGGAGATGAGACTGCTATATCAGCTGTTTCCAGTCAGGTGCATCCTCTCCCAGCATAGCTGGGATGACTTGTGTTCCCTTGTAGCTATTTTTTAAGGTATAGCTACAAGATCTCAGGGAAAGAGGTAAGGTTTCAGAAGGAATATTAAAAACCCTTCATTTCTTCTCTATTACAGCTTAAGCTAAATGCAAAAGAAATGAATGCCTGACTGTGGCTAGAGTTTTGTTTCCCCACCAGAAAAAACACTGAAACCATTTGTCCACAAATGGAGCTACACAAGACTCTTTCTAAATACTGAATTTGTGCTACTTGTGCCATTTATGCTTTTCACTGCTGTTGCGCTTGTGTTAATAAGGTCCTAGGTACAATGAAGACCTCTGGGAGAACTTCTCAAACAGGGGCATGGACACTCTCTTATGCTCTAGGCATAGAAAGGAAGAAAATTCAAGTTTTCCTCATAACGTTTCAAACTGATTTAGGCCAAAATGGAGAACACCCGCCCTTCAAATTCTTTGTGCTAATGAATATGTATTGCAGTCAGATGAAGATTTGTAAGCAGAGTGCATATGACATCTTTTGCAGAGGGTGCTGCCAAGCTCAAGTACCTAAAAAAGCACTGGTTTCATCAAGGGCTACACTGGGGGCAAGTCAGTATCTTGGTTTTTATATAATTTACAAAGCCATCAAATAAAATCTTTCACAGCTAAAAGGCAGTAGGAAAATTTTGGAGTTCTGATTTTGTCATTGTTGTTCCAAATCTGACATGACAGGAAAAGCTGCATATCAGTTGTTTGACTGTTAGACAAAAAATGTAAATCTCATATCTAACTTCTCATCAGTGCTTTCATTATCCAAGGACAGCTAAAAGGACATTTTGTATATAAAAACTTATGCATATGGAAGAGCCATATCAGTTCAGTGTCCGTTCATTCCTTCAGACTTATAGATGGAAAAGGACAACTACCTCTATTCTGATTCTCTTTGTCAGCACCATAGACATGATCAGTGGTCACGACCACAGGAATCTGAGGATGCTCTAGAGGGAAGAAGGTTTTTGAGGTACTGGATTCAAGTATATGCTGTGAAATTGCCCCAGTCCTAATTCAAAACTTACATTTCATGGAGCCCATAAGTTGGAGGAGAAGACAGGGATGACTGTGTCTTCAAAGGAAAGAGTGTTACTGCATTGCTAAGGTCAGTCTGCTGCCCTAGGCAGTTCTGAAAGGGGGCTAGTTTTTCTCGTCTAGAACTTGGGAGTTTAGAGACTTAGGTTTTCCTTCTCTGGGGCAAAAAATGCTAGCTCAAATGGTCTACAAACAAGGAATAATATAATGAATTGAGCTCAAGAAGAGAGAGAAAATCTCCAAGATTTTTCCTTTCTTCATCTCTTTCTCTCTTCATCTTTTCCTTCTGCCCTTCTAACATCATGCTCACTCTTCCCTGTATACAGGTAATATCACCTTGACAGGCCCAAACTAAGCATGGTAGGTGATCTCTGTAATGAAGGTAAAAGAATGTAGAAAAAAATGTTTTCACCTTCAGCATGGATGAAATCTCCCAGGCTGTGTTTTATTAACCCATTGCTTGAATCAGCTGGCTTCTGTGCTTAATAGCATGTAGAAATAGTAATTTATCAATAAAAATAATTAAACAAAGGTGTTGCTTTAGAGTGCTTTCTGTGACTTGCTATGGACTCTGCTGATTATGTTCTGTGTGTCTGAAGTGAGAGCTTTGTGTCATAAAATCCTCTTAGTTAATTTGTGTAACTTAGCTCTACAGATATAGGGTGTGGATAGAGAAAAAATTACTAAGAACAGCGGGTCAAAGAGGGAAAAAACATATGCTGAGTGGGAGTGTATGAAAGGCTCATAGGAACTTGTGAGTTTTGCAGACAAGTTGTCTTGCGGGATTCAGCAGAGCTGATAAACTCAGGACACCACAAACAGTCCAGATTGGCACAAGACCACCAACACACACCGCCATCAACAACAGCTTGTACAAATCAAACTATATCCAAGAAGGATTGTATGTGCTCTATTTAGAGAAAAAATATGGGATTATACATGTGCTGATGAAACAAGGGATCCCTTGAAGGATTTGCTGTCCCTTTGTTCTAAATCAACAGCTGGGTCTGGCCCCTGAGCTGCTGCTCCAGCTGGGTAGCCATGAGTGAGAGTGGGAATCTGCCTGTGAACTATAAGAGGGAATAAGAACCATGGGAATAGCACTTCTGCTGTTAATGATAACAGCAGCCCAATACTGTTGTTGTTGTTATTGTTATTACTATTATTAACCTGATACAACTTTATTATTTGAAGTTTTACCCATAAGTGTTGGTTGTGACATTTGTTTCCCTTGGCCTGATCCTCTGTCAGGGATAAAAGAACTTGCAACACCTGTGCATTGGATCAAATATGGTAAGGAAAAAGAGAAGTCACAGAATGGCACATCTGCGACATCTGAAATGCCTTTCTGCCACCCTGAGCTCTTGAGTAATGTCATGACAGTCAATGTCAGAGACCTGAACTGAAGAGGTTACTTTCCTTCCTGGGGTTCAGGATCTCCTCAGTTACCCCAGCTCGATTCACACTGTTGTAAATGGAAGAAGACTATTCACAAAATGTTTCCATATGCACAGATAATGTAGAAGAGTGAAAAATCTGATCAAACAGGATGGTCATCAACAGTTCCTCCACTCATTATTCATGTGTTGCAAACCTGGCTTCTTTCCACAGTTTCCACCAGCCAGCTCTGACATATGCATGGATATATATGATTCTGTGCAGTAAGAAGGCGTGATTTGGCCAGAGGATCATTGTGAGGTCAAACTGCTGTGTTAACAAGAAGGCTGATGGGCTTGCACTGTCAGGCTCACCTTCTCTGTCCTCTGGTGGCCCACTCCGGTGTTCAGCGCTCACCCTCAGCTCCAGAAGGTACAACTCCTTAAGAGCTCTGTTATGATCTTTCCCTTCATTCTGGTAAGACAGCTGCAAGGCCACACCTTGAGTATTGTGTTCAGTTCTGGGCCCTTCAGTTCAGGAAAGATATTGAGGTGCTGGAGCAGGTCCAGAGAAGAGCAACAAGGCTGGTGAAGGGACTGGAGCACAAGCCCTATGGGGAGAGGCTGAGGGAGCTGGGGTTGTTTAGCCTGGAGAAGAGGAGGCTCAGAGGTGACCTCATCACTGTCTATAACTACCTGAAGGGAAGTTCTAGCCAGGCAGGGGTTGGTCTCTTCTCCCAGGCACTCAGCAATAGGACAAGGGGGCACGGGCTCAAACTCTGCCAGGGGAAATTTAAGTTAGAGATCAGAAAAAAATTCTTCACAGAGAGAGTCATCAGGCACTGGAATGGGCTGCCCAGAGAGGTGGTGGATTCCCCATCCCTGGAGGTTTTTAAACGCAGATTGGATGTGGCACTGAGTGCCATGGTCTAGTTAATGGACTGGAGTTGGACCAAGGGTTGGACTTGATGATCTCGGAGGTCTTTTCCAACCCGATCGATTCTATGATTCTATGAATTGTCTATTTCCATTTTGTAATTTTTGCTTCTGCAATGAGTTTATTTCTCACTTTAGGCAACGGCAAGGACATCTGGATTATGTGAGAATATTTAGTGGGAGGATAAACAAACTTCTTCCCAAATGTGATTTTTTTTTTGAAAGTTGGTAATTTAATTTTTGAAAATATGTTGTATTAAAATGTACTCACCTTTAATTTTCCTATGAGTGATCAGTCTCAGTACACAGTGAACTTCTGTCAGGCGAGTCTACTTAACAGACACCAGATTAATCTATAACCTGCAAGATAGCATTTGAAAATGTGATAGTGGTTTGTGTCACATATCCTGAACTATCCTCAGGTCCCAAGTGGCAGAACCATGACATTCAAAGGATGTTTTCCTGATGAAATGTGTTAATGCTTTACCATATGTAGCCACTAGTGATGAATTGCTTTGGCATTCACTGTAAGAACATTAACTAAGATGAACCCATTTGGTGTTAATGTCAGTGTAATATATAGCTCCCTGGGTAACCCCTTGGAGTTTAACATTCATTTAGAAGACACTTTTTCAAAAAGAGTTTTATACTACGCTTTTGTATTTTAGAATCAGTGGAAAAGCCCTTTTGGATTATATTTTCAGTTTCTGCCTAAATGCTGTGCTCATTTGTTAAGCTGCTTTTCAGGACTGAGATCTCCATTCTTGAGGAAAAACTTGGATGACAGTCCTACAACATACTTTAAAATAACATATATAGATATGTTATTTTAAAAGGTTCAAACAAAGGAAGGTGGTGTTGGGAGGAATTCCTCAGAGAATTTTTCTCACCCTACCAACACAAAAGTTTGGGCGTGGGAGTGCCAGGACTGAGGACAAAAGATGGCTGATGACTTTCAGATTCCATCTGAATGGTGGGGGGTGGAGGTAAGAAACAGAACCCCAGCGCCTTGGGTGGTACAGGTTTTCCCTGTGTGCTGGCTTGACTTTTGGTTTTGGGCAGCTGCAGGAAGAGGAGCCACTGCTTGCTAAGCTGGTGAAAGCTCTTTTCTGGCTCTGCTCTTTGCCTTCCTCCCCCATCTCTGGGCATCCTGAGCTTGAGAGAGAGAGAGAGAGAGAGAGAGAGAGAGAGACAGACAGACAGACAGAGACAGAGACAGAGAGAGACAGAGAGAGACAGAGAGAGACAGAGAGAGACAGAGAGACAGAGAGACAGAGAGACAGAGAGAGAGAGAGAGAGAGAGAGAGAGAGAAGAGTCACAGCTGCTTCAGGACACAGTGCAGACCATTTCTTCCTGGGGACTGACTTGGACTGCAAGGAGATTCCTGGGAATTATCACCACTCCTCCACTCCCAGCTCTTCCTTCTTTTTGAGCAAAGGATAAGGAGGGAGAGAGTCTGCTTTTCCCCCACAAAAAAGGCTCAGTCCTGTACTACGTGAGATGTTCACCCCCTTGTCTCTGCCTCACTGGGAAAAGATGGAGAATTCACCTCACAGTCAGCTGAGGTGTGACACCGACACTAGTCCATAAATTTAACTGCACCAGGAGGAACTCACCATGGGTTTTTTTGTTCGTTTGTGTGTTTGTTTTGGGGTTTTTTGTTTTTGTTTTTGGGGGTTTTTTGGTGCTGGGGGAGTAGTTTGCTCTGGTCTGTTTTTAGTTATATCTTTATCTACATATATATATATAAGTTAAGAACAGTTAACCTACTTATATCCATTTTCTAATTAAAGTTCCTTTTCTTAAATTTAATAAGGAGTGATGTAGTTTTTGAGGAGGACTCCTCTCCTCTGATTTTGGTAAACATTTTGTTTTCCCTCAAACTAAGACATTTATCTTTGTTGAAACGCTGCATACATCACTTGGTTCATACATCTAAATGTCTCTCTTCCATGCTACTTACATCTTTGATTGTATTATTATCTTCTAAATTGGATCTTATATACCCAAGCAGCAAACAGGTGCTTCTTCCTTTCTTGATTACTATCCAGTCCACATTTTTTCGTCTGTCAGCCATTTTCTTTAGTCAAGTGAAAGAGTGTTATGTTTTATTTCATTTATGATTTGGAATGCATTTCTTGAAATTCTGGAAAAGCATCTCCCCATGCTTTGCTTTCCTGCCACCACTAAAAGTTTGGGTACAAACTGCCAGCAGTACATGGTCTGGTGGGCTGTTCATGGTACATGGTGTAGTTGGTCCAGCAGTACTAAATTGCTGTGTTTATGCAGCTGGAATACTGTGAGGATAGACTGTAGGGTTCTGTTTGTGCTACCCAGGTAGTGGTGGAACAAAATTTCTATGCTGAAGTGTAAATCCTATTTAGATTAGATGAATCCTTTTTGGACTCCGAGAGCAACACAGCCGTTCAGATATAATGGTTTGCTTATAAAGATATTTTGGGACTGAGCAGTTCACCCAATTTTAATCCATTCAGAGTGTTCTATTCCCCATTAAATGTCAGCTAGTGCTAGGTCAACTGCCTGGTTTAGTTAAAAAAAATAAAATTAATATGACAAGATTTATTTTCCATAAGCCATGTTGATTGATAATAATTATATTACCATTCATTAGTTCTCCTCAACTGGTTGTTGCATTATTTAGTTGGTGATCAACATCAGAATAGATCATCCTGTTTGTCCTTTCCGAAACATTGTGAAGTTTTCTTTCTTGCAGATTTCTGGGTCGTCTGCTGAGTTCCAAGACTCCTTGAAAGTTGATATTACTGGCCCTGAGAGCTTGAGCAGAATTTTAAGGAGAGGATTTCAAAGCAGCTATGACCACCTATTAAGAAACTCCACAGAATATCATAGTTTTATTATGTATTTAACATTTCAATGTGTTAGTATTGTAAAGAAATTTATTTTATCATCATGACCTGGGCCATTAAAGTCATCCGCTTTTCCCTCCATACATACAGGAGAAATATTTACTGAATACTCCCATTTTTTTCTGCCTATGTATTGATTGCTTTTATAACTGTCTTCTACTAATGGACCTGTACTGTCTCCCAAGGGCAATGAGCTCAGCTGCCCAAAGTAGTGCAATCCTAGATTTTTTTTCTTTCTCAAATATATTTGAAAAATCAAGAAAAAACAACTAGGAACTGTCTCAGGTGTCCAAGAACTCCTAACTGATCTTAATTATGAGAGTTAGGTAGGTCCTCCTGCATTCATTGACTTTGCTTAATAATTTTCTATCTTCTAAAACACAGTATTATTAAAAACTTTGTCTTTAGTTCCACATCCTGTATAGGTATATTTTCATGATTGCTTTCACTTTTTCTCCAAAGCAGGTTTTTGTTTTCCTTTCAACCAGTGTAACATTACTTCTGGATCCTGGATTTTAGATAATAAAAAAGACTTTTTTGAACATTAAATGAAACATTCTTCAGATTTTTCTGACGCATTTAATTTTTGTTGTTGTTTAATTATATTATTTATACCAGCTGATTAGGCTTATAACTGTTTTTAACTTCACAAACCCCATTCTTAAAGAAACAAGTGTCTATACTACTGGTTGACACATTCTGTTTGTGATATAATCAATGTTGCCACTGATTTAATTAGATTTTCTCTGTCATAACAGGTCCACAATATTGAAAACAACTTCTCCTGAAGCTGAAAGTTTTCAAGCAGAATCTTTTAGAAATCCAGGCAATATTTTACTACTGCCAGTGTGAAATCCTCAGTATATGTCAAATGGTAATTGTCCAAAACAACACAGTGATTTTCATTTTATGATGTACTGAGAAGTGCTTAAGCAGTGTTTGACTAAGGGGATCAGTGCAGGTCAGAGCAACGTGTCTATCACAGTACTCTAAGGAAACAGCTACCCTACAACCATACCTCTGGAGAAACCTGAGGCACAATGAAGATGTGTCTGAACCTGCATGACATGATGGGGCTGCTGTTATGTATAAAGACAAATTTTACTTCCCTCCACTATTTAAAAATAAAGTTTCTTTAAAAGATTCATTTTCATTTTGTCTAAGGCCCATTTATGCCAGTTTCTCTTGAACAGTGATAGGGATTCCAGGTATAGCATTAAGCAATGGTGTAAATACACTACAAAATATTTTCATAAATATTTTGCATACATTTTCCTCAAAGTTTTGAGCAGGATTTTAATATCAAATGTTAAGATACTCAAAAGAAACGATTCAGTTGGAAGGTTTGTCATTCTGTTGGCTGGGGTACACAAAAAACACAACTGAGTCAATGACTCAGACATTATGAATAGCACAAATTCCAAACTGTCCTAGTTTAGCAAGCTGGAACCAGTTTATCACTGTGTGGGTGTGACCAAAGCTGTGTATTCTAAAGCCTCTATGCCATTTCTCAGGAACTGTTAACAATGGACCATTTGCAGCAGCTGCCCAGGGCACACCCAACCCCTCAGGATGTGAGCTGGGTGTGAAAGGCACTTGTGAGATAAGAGCTGTGATAACTCCCGTCCAGGAAGTCGATAGCACCTCCACACCCAGCCTGAGGTGTCCTGTCTGCTAATGACACCAATCCCCATCAATGATCCCAAAATACCCCATGACTCACAGTGTGAGATCACCGATTGCGTAAATCCCTGCCCTGGGGGAGGTACTGGGCGGTCCCACCTGGACCTGAGGGGATATAATCTTAGGGGTTTTGGGACTGGGGGGACCACTAGTTAGACCCAGAGGAGGACCAGAACCTCGACAGGAGAAGACCACCATTCTCAACCACACTATGACCATCATCTGCACCAACAGGTTTTTTCACCTCCTTTATTTTTAGACTTGAGGGAACCACTTGGGGCTCAGCACAGGGGCTAACAAACACCTTTGTGTTTGTGCCCCAGGATGCCTGGTTACACTTCTGGGTTTTGTAGGTTAAAACCATTTTCTCTTTGTGCTATTGCATTTATTGTAATATTTTTATTAAATTGTAACTCTGATTTATAATCTCTCTTGTGGTGGGTTTGTTTCTCCTGCCAGTTTACCTTTAAACCAGCACCCAAAACACTGAAAAATAAATCCAAGACCACAAATCAGTTAAAAAGTAAACCTGACAATTATTTTTAGAGACAAAGATGTGTAATAAATTAGTTCACTACTGAAATATCAAATAAAGGAAATAATCCCACTACTCCTTCAAATAAAAAAAAAGGAGAAAACTAAAATGACCAATGTACATTTTCTTCTTTTCTAAAGAATTCCCCATCGTAAGTCCTTAAATCCTTCCACAGAGGAAAAGATAGAGTCCAAAAGTAATGTTCTTTCTCTACTTGGAGGTTATCAGCAACATAAACAGCCACCTTCTTGTTGCATATGACTTGATCTGGACAACTAGATCACAATGGTGTGTTAATCCAAATTACTGTTGGTTAGATGTGCTGTCATTCGTAAATGTCATCTTCCATATGGAGACCATAGATATTATAATGATCCCAACAGAGAAACAGGATGCCACTTGGGATGACTTAGGAAGTCTTTCTGTTGAGATCTCAGTCTTTAACCTTTCTTCACTTCAGCTGTTCTCCAAAAATCATGACAGACTGCCAACAATCACTGGTCTTTGCCAGGACATCTGTGCAGTAAGAATAAGCTCAAAGTCTGCTGAACCTGTTTCATAATGTGCACAGCTGGCTATGAACTTGCACCTTCCTTGACACAGGGGAAGGACAGATTTTCATTGAAAGACATTCTGTGGAAAAGCACCAGCCAAGATTCTTCTCTGAGAGCATTGGAGTGAAAAACAGGCAAGGCAATGTCATTTTGTGTACAGGTGAAACTACAATTTGCCAAACAGAGTATGTATTTGCAAGTCAATATTTATAGTTTGTATTTATCTTTTATTCTTTTCCTCTTTATGGAGCTGTAGATAATGGTGTTTAAGAGTGGCAAACTTTGTGGCCAAAGATATTGTCTGTGTCATTTTGCCTGAGATTTTTCTGAAGTCCTATTCTGTATTTGATGCTTCTCAGAATACGTTTCTATCAATATGTCTTTAGTGAATACTGATTAGGGGTTTTGTTGTTTGTTTTAGTCTGGCAATGCCAACTTTGTGGCTCAAATTTTATTCTGAAGTCAATTCATTCTACTTCTTGGTCTTTGATCTGAATCCATAGAAACCTTTTAACTAGAGTTTTTTCACAGAATGTTGAATCCACAGATACTTGAGGGTTTTTAGCAAAATGCTGTCAACCATACAGAACACGAATATTCTCAGAATTTAAAGTCTTTTCTGAGACTATTTGAATGTGAAGATGACACTGTTCCACATTTGAAAACTGTTTTTTGCTTTGTGAAACCTGGAAATCACTTTCACCTTCCGCAATCTGTGTCATGACTGTTTTTTCCATTTTTTGATGTAGGAGTAACATTTTACACAGCTCTGCACATGAATGTGTTTGTAGGGCAGAATGGGATGGGGAGGCTGATAAACTGTATGAATTTGTGGCTGAGGATTCGGAGATCATTCATGAAAAAACCACATGTAGGGTGCATTCCAGAGTGAGAAAAGCCACAAACCCTGATCTCATATTTAATATAAAAATACAATGTGTGTTTCTTATCACACACTGTCAGAAACGCTGAGACAATTTAGGGGGATGGAGAGCTTGACAAACCATGACTAGCTGTTAGTTGAAGGTGTTTGTGTGTTGAGTTTCGATGCATTGTTGTCCCTCAATCTGGGTGAGTAAATATGCCCTTTTCGTCTCTGCCTTGCAGGACCTAATGAGCTATCATCAGATATTGTGGGGTCACAAAACACCTCAGCAGGGAAAAGATTGTCTGGGAGATCTGCTACCCCTTGGAGAGACAGCAGAACTTGAAAGCTACGCCAGTAACAAAGCGGATTAAAAGTCTGCAGATATTGCTTGTCTGCTGTCCCTTGCATTTAAAAGAAATATAGATTGTATGTATAAACTTTGCTCTGTATCAAGACCTGTAAAACTCATGTTGCATTACCCTTTGTACTTCTCCCCCTTGCTTCATGAATAATGGATTAGCTTTAGGCCTCCGCTGTTGTCAGATAAACAAACTGTAAATTCCTTAGCTAAGAACTATTTTGCATGTTGCCTGCCCCTTAACTAGAGAACCCTATATTAAGCAAAAAGCTGTACAATGAATTTGTCTTTATTTTTCCTCCCGAACAAAGTCCATTTTTTGACCGTCTCAAGATACCAACTTTTTTCCTTTTTCCTTTTTACTACCACTGTCTTCTACAATGCTGTAGTTCATTTCAGATCTCACCAAAAAGCACAGTGGCTTGTGTGAAGCGGCCATATGAATTTTACTGTCTGTTGTCTTCCACCTTCCTCTGTTCTATGTTCTTTTGAACTGGTTTTCTGTGGGAAGAACCAACTCCAGAACTGACTTTCTGCACACTCCTTTATGAGATAGAATTCTATTAAAATACCCCCAAAACAAACAAACAAACAAACAAACAAACACAAACCAACAACCTGACTAATTAAATATGAGGATTCCTCAAGACTGTTTTTTTAGGGTCTGCAGGCTGATACACCTCTCTTAAGAGAAGTGAACTTGACCATTAAGTATTTAGGTTATTGCAGACACAAGATGTGACTTCAGCCCAAGTTTTCTTAGCAAAATCGTTTCATAAGAAAGAACTGATTTGGGGGCTTTTCCTTAAACTTTGGACTGCATAGTTGATAGATAAAATACTTAAACAACAGATGTCCTTTTTTCCTTTTGCAGAGTTGCATATGGGATTATTTCTACAGTCTGTCCTACTGAATGCAATGTTTGTCATATGAGATAACAGAGAACAAGATGCGGTTTTGAAATCAGGAGTTAAGGAAGAAAAGGGAAGATGAAGTGAAAGAGAAAGACACAGTGGATAAGCAAAAGAAAAGTAAGAAATACAATAAAGGTAATTGGGACAGGAAATGTTACAGAAAAAAGTGTGAAGGTAGAGAGAAATGAACTAAGGAATTAAAAGACACAGGCTTACAATAGTCAGAGATGTGACTTTGTAGCATGCCTAAGAGGTGAAAATCAAGTGTAAAGCAGATCGATTATGTCTAAGTTAGTGTTTTTTCATGTGCTGTAATCATGCCTCCTGACTACATTGTGGGTATTGTGAAGAAAAGAAATATTAAGAGCCTTGGTCATTCATGGATTTCAAAGGTGGGGGTATTTGTTCCCTAGAACAAATTTTTATGTNTCTGCCATCTATTCAAACAAAAAGAAGAGAGGGAAATCCTGAGGTGATTCAAGTATTGACTTAGGGCAATCATCATTTTGCATGCAGTCAATACTGACCTTTTCCATTTGGACAACTTGAAAGGGAAAAAGAATAGCTGTTTTTTCTATTTATAATTCAACTATTCAAGTAATAGACACAGAGTGTTCTCATGTACTTGGGAAGTTTTAGTGAGAAACAGGAAACCAGTGAGATTTTTCCTTCCTCATACCATCCAGAAATTATATTAGATTTCATGTTCACACTGTTTACATGCCCAGCTGTTTCATCCTTTATGTGTAGATGGACTCTTGATGTTCAGAAAAATATTCTATGGTGATGATAAATCATCCAGACTCCAAACCCTGTGTTAGATTGGATATTAGCTTGTATCATAACAGCAGGCTTGGTACTGGGAATGATGGTGTCTGCAAATACACCTAATGGGACCCTTTTTCT
>VWZD01001207.1:175566-208212 GCA_013396695.1 Sakesphorus luctuosus
AAAGACTATGAGAGTAGGCTGTCCCTGAAGGTGTTGATATACATTCATCTTGTTTTTGAAGAGCAGAAAACAATAAACACAATATAATCCTGTCAGGAACAAAATATTTCTACACATGATCCAGTCATACACTTAACTCTGAAAATAACTAGAGCAGCAATTTAAAGGGGATTCAGTGAGTGACTGTTCTGAAATGGAAAGATCTAACTTTTATTTCTATCTTGCATGTTTTGGTAGACCTCAGAGTCAGGGTAATGAATCGGACTATTCAGATGTATAAAATATTGATGTTTGTAATTTTACATTTCCTTTAAAAAATATTTTAGATCATATAGATTCTATTTGGAATTTTAAATTTTACTTTGCAGAGACACTTTGGCTCATGCTATCTCAGTCTCAAAAGCTCTGTAAATAAAAATGCAGTCTACTGACATTTAACACACTAAAGAAAGTATCCTAAAACATTCTCATATAGCAGCAAGTTAAAAATAAGCATCTTCAAAATTACTTGTTGAAGCTACATCTATAATTTTTATTGTAACTCTGCAGGCAGCATCACCTTGAATATATTTAATTATAATGCAGTCAGGGGAATGTCAGGATTTCAGTATCGGTCTATCTATTGGGCTACATTTAATGCAAAACAAATGGTTACTACAGGTCTGAGGTGCATCACAGAATGGAAACAGCAGATTTTATTCTAAGAGCAATATAGAATGGGAAGGGAAGGTTTGGGAAGGGGAAGGGAGGGAAGAGAAGGTTTAGGAAGAGAAGGGGAGGAATAGCTGGCCAAAACTAGTGGACTTTAAAAGTAGGGAGTTAAAGAAGAAATGTGTTGCTCAGAGTGAAAATGACAAAGCTGAATCAATGTGTGCAGTGCAGGTAAGAAGCAATGTTTTTTCCATTGGCAATATCTGAAAAACTACAGCTTTTGAAGACAGAAGTCAGACAGGTCTGGACTTTCTCTTAGATGGGATAATAGGACAAAGTAGCCAGCCTCAGGTTTCTAGCATTTCAGTACTCTCATGCTGCTTAGGTGAAAGATGCTGATAATAACCGCACCTCTGAGCTAGGGCAGAGAATTCTAAAGGATAGATAAAAGCTAACTCACTCCTTTACAGCAAAGGCATGGATTTATCCTGACATATCCTATGTTAAAGGGACACTGCATCTTCTTGTGATAGTCAGACTCAATCCCCTTTGCAGGTCCTCACAAGCTCTCCCAAGAGATATGGTCTAATTCTGCATTCTATTGCACAGTTAGGCTTTTACGTACAAATGTACTCTATGCACAAATACTTTCAGTAAACGTGGCATTAAAAAAAGTGCTCTCTTGCAAAACTGATCCTCATGGATCTGCAAGAGTAACAGACTAGTAAAATAATTTTCTACTTCTGTTTTCTGCAATGCCTTATTTACTGTACTAGACCTAACTTAACACAAGGGACAGAGACACCACAGACCACACTACAGAGTGTTAAGACAATCCGTGTGCAGAGCTGGGCACAGTTTCTTAACTGCTGGTGATACAAGTATCACTGAAGAAATCAACATCTCTTAAAAAAATACAGGTTTTAGAGAACAGTATCTCAATCAAATCAAATGGTCAAGTAGAAACACCTGGTCATGGATATTACACACTAATATAGAAGCAGTACTAGAGTAGAACATTTCATTATTCTTCATCACTAATGAAAAAATCCATTTCTTTCAAGACACAAAGTAATAATAATAATACTATCAACAGTGTTAGTCCTTCATCTTTTATTTCTTAGTTATGTTTCAAAACAGTATTTCTTTGTATAAGCTAAAAGATAAATTCAAAACATGCCAAGAACTTTTAGCAAACAGATGACATAGGAAAAAAAAGCAAGCTAGACTCAATAATAATCCTCATTAAGAACACCATTTACAGAACTGAAGGGCATACAAGTAAACTATTTTTAATTATTCACTTATATATCAAAGTAAGAGTCCATTAGCAAGAATATTTAGAAATGTAAACTGAGAAAAAAGGATTAAAAGAAAAATTGTTGTTGACAGAAGTTTGCTGGGAGGTTATGCAACAGGAATAAGACATTTAATGTCTTTGACTTGTTCCTAAAAGAGAATGCTAAAAATTTGGAATATTTTTCCTTTTTATAGATACAAAAATTCATAGTCCTCCAAAATTCTGAGTTGGCTCACAGTACATTTGTTACTGACTTTCTGAACTCTCAGGATAGATAAGTGATCCTACGTAATGTGTAGGAAAAAAAATAATCTCTGCTTCATGTACTGCTACACACTAGGCATCTGTTGATTACAAACCACCTTAAACAGTAATTTTTGAATACAGCATGTTCTGTAGGCTGTATGAAATAACTACATATTGGCAAATTGGCAGATATTCTTTCTCAGAGGAAAAGAATTATTCACTCACCTGAAAATTAGCAGTTAAGTGCGAGGGATGATGATCATGTGGTTATATTTATTTTGTCCAAATTATTTGTGGTGCCCTTCACTTAAAAGAATTCAATACAAAATATGGTTAGTCACTGGCTGGAAAATCAACTGTGTTCCAAATGTCCCATGAGAAGTGGCCAATGCCATTGCAAGGCTGCTTTGTATCACCTGTGAAAGGTCACAGCAACTGGGCAATGTCCCTGATGAGGAAGAAAAATGTCACACACTTCTTCAGGACTAAAGGTGTGAAAGACTTGGGAATTACAGGCTGATCAGCCTAATCTCAGTCCCTGGGAAGTGTATAGAGCAAATCTCCCTGGAAATCATACCCAGGCATATGAAGAAGAGGACTTGGAACAAGTTAGTGATTTTGAATTGTCAGCATTGATTTACCTTGGGAATAAAAATGAAAAATCTTCCACTAGTGGGGGAATAACCCCATGCAACAGGACAGGTGTGTGGCAGAATGGCTAGAATGCCTGGGAGTCCTAGTACTCGATAGGCTGAGTATGAAGCAGGAGTGCGGCTTTGTCGTGACAAAGGCAACCACATCTCAACGTGAATTAATAGGAGTGCAGCTTGTAGGTTGAAGTAAATGATTACTCCCATCTGTTCTGCACCCACAATACCTTCCTGAAGTACTGTATCCATTTTTGGGTACCCTGGCAGGAAAGAACTTCATATATTGAAGCAAGTACAATGGAGGGACACCAAGATGGTAAGGGGGCTGGAAAACAGGACACATGAGGAAAGGTAGAGATAAATGGGTTTATGCAATATGAAGTGAATATATCTGAGGGTCTTGAATGGTCTTGACCTGTCTTCATCTACCTAATGCTGGAGTTTAAAGAAAAGAGAGTAAAAGGACAAGAAATGGCAGATACCAATTTTAGGGTAGAAATTGTCAATTAGTTGTTACAAAAAATGTCACAAAAAGGGTAGTCAAATGCAGTGACAGACAGGTTA
Source organism: Sakesphorus luctuosus (assembly GCA_013396695.1). Classification (NCBI taxonomy): domain Eukaryota; kingdom Metazoa; phylum Chordata; class Aves; order Passeriformes; family Thamnophilidae; genus Sakesphorus; species Sakesphorus luctuosus. Next base: position 178,978 of record VWZD01001207.1, read on the forward strand.
TGTCAAGTCTATCTTGAGTTATTTGAAGTTCAATTAAAGAAGGCTCAAATCTAACACTGAAGTTGAATCTTACTTTATTTTGAGTGTGGAGTTGAGCTGGGTGACCTCCAGAAGTCAGTTACATAGTATGTGATTATATTTCTTCTCAGTTGTTCAGTTTGTGGCACAGTCCATAACAGGATCAATTTACATTTTTAGTAGAAAAGGACTTCATTCAGTCAGCATCTAAAATGCTGACATTTCCTTAAAGAAAAAAAAAGGAGACATTCAGTGCCCTGAGAATAGTTAAAAAACTAATACTCTGACAACTTTAAGAGTCAAGAAACCCTTGGAGAGAGGAGCAGGGAGAAGTGTGAACATGAGCCGACACCTTGGGAGGCTGGGCTATGAGAAGGGACATAAATCTGCAGATACAGATTCTCCTCCAGGATGGCAAAATTGAGGACTTTGATCCAGAAATTTGTTTCCAGTCTTGGGGAGGACTGACAGCTTGACAACTGACTGATTCAGAGTCTGAGAACCCTCTTGGAACTGATGCAAGCGTGGGTTGTTATAACTGATTTTATTTCTGCACAGAATTGTCTCTGAAGCTGTTGTAATTTTGTATTTAGAATGTAAGTATGAGTATCACCATTTTTCTAAGACAAGACCTCAAAAATGGCTATACTGAGTTGGATGAAGTGTTCCACCTATCATGTAACCTGCCATTAAAAATGGCCCATGGAAAGTGCCTGTGGGAAGGCAGTCCCACTCCCTTCTGGATTTCATGGTGCTCCTCCTGAAGATCTCGGCTCTGCATCTTTTCTGAATGACATGCACAGTGCACCTCTTCTCTTTTCTAGCCAAAATAATCCTGAGACCTCTTTTCAACCAACTGGAGCAAGGCTCCCTGACGGGCCAAGCCCCATTCTGTTGTAATGGTATGGGCTATTTAGATCATAATTAGAAAAAGTTCTCTAGGGAGATGTGGGTGTGCAGTGGTATGGTGTCTGCTCCCCTGATGCATGTCCTTTCTGCAACAGGAGTTGTGCACCCTAAGGGCTCCAGCTGATACTCCTTTTCCCACATAATTTCATGCAGGCTACCCTTCCTTTCATATCTTTTTATCCATATCAAGGCTGCAGGGAAGTTTTGAGACCTCTTGCTTCTCATCTACCTGGCCCTTCTGAAGTTAGTTGTTCACAGCCAAAGCAAAAGCAAGCTTTGCAAAGCAGCTTTCCCAAAGATTGCTTCTTCCAGTACATTTATATCTGAGGGCAAAGTACTGAGTGGAGCCTATCAGTTCCATGTATGTCTTCAAAGAAACGAAACACCTGAATAATTTGCTCTTATTCATCTTCATTTTGGTTTTTAAAGTAATAAGCTTACACCCTATCCTGGGAGAATTTTGTATTTAGTTTGGGTTTTTTTTCTTCAAAATCTGTCTCTTTTGTCCATCCTCCATCCTTTATGAAGAATCAGATAGGATCAGGGATCAAAATCAGAATACTAGGGAAGGCTATTTAAGTAAACAAAAAATAAACGATGGAGGAACTGGACTTCACACCAATCTATGAGATTCATAGTGAAGAGATTTTATTACACAAAGCACACAGTTTATATAGGGTTAGGACTACAGTTTATTGGCTAAAAGGATTACACACCACCATGCTGGAAACTTCAATTGGTTAAAACCCATCTCTCACAAGTCCCATGTTTATATTATTTATCCTGGCTGTTTTGGTACATCTGCAGATTCCTGTGAATTCCTACTATGTGAATTCTTGGGGAGTAACCTCCTCCCTACCAGCCAGCAGCAGCTGAGCTCTTTGCTGCTTCTGGCTGATAGCTGAGTCTCACAGGGTTTTCTACAGATCTAAATTTCTCAGTTTTGTTTTTACTGTAACAACAGGCTATGAGTTAAACAGGTACATGTATGGTTATACCTTCCCAAGAAAAACTTCATACTGTGGGTTTAGGGCTCCCTGAGGTGAAGATTATGTGTTTCTGTCTGGTTTTACCTTATCCTAGTGTTAGACATCAGTATCAAACAATAAGACATTTCATTTCTACTGATATGATATATCCTTAAAATCTGGAAATCTGATCATTCTAGTAGTGTCCATGAGCCTAAAATACAATAAGATGCTTCTTTAAGCCATGCACCCCTATTTAAAACCTTGTGTACCAGGGTGATTTATGGGAAAGGTGTGCTTGTTTAATATTGGCTAACATTAACCAAAAGCACATGAGGCTATACAGGATAGAGAGTAAAGTACCTGACACCTTTGTTTCTCCAGGAGACTTTGTTATGAGCAACCAATCCAACAATGGCAACAAGAGCCTAGGAAGTGACAGAAAATAACTGTTCAAATTTTAAAAATCAATAAATATATAATATTTGAAGTTGGAAGGGACACTTAAGGATCATTGGGTCCAAATATGTCTTTTACCCTGACTTTCACAGTTGAAACTGAGCAATTTGATGGTTCAGAGCTTCTCATCTCCCACCTTGCAGCAAAAGTCCCCTTCAGTCTGAAATCCACAATTTTCTGCAATATTAAGTTGCTTACCACTACATTTTAGCACATTTCAGTTTCAAGGATGGTGCATCAAAACTAAAAGACATTTGCAAGGAAAATTCCATGAAGAAAAGCCTTAAGGATACTTCAGAGCTTGCCACATCTTTTAGACCTATTAATAAAACTTCAAAATAGGAAGAAAAAACGACATAGAGCTTTTGCAGAATTATTTTTTTTGCTGATACTAAGATTATACTAGTGCTGATGTGCTAACTGTGTAGGTTAATGTAGCAACATTTTTCATATAGTATCCAAGCTCCATAACTTGAATTGACTAAAAGGGACTTTCCATCACTGCTTTTTCCTTTGTGTTATTGTCAGTGATCAGTATTAATTCTTAAGATTGGAAGTTATAATGAACAGGATAATATGTGGGGAAGTATTCTCATTTATTGAATGGGGTTTTTTAACTGCAGGGGCTCCATTATAACTGACAAGAAGAGTGAAGACAAACCCCTGTTGACTGAAGAATACACTGTTCTCAGTAGTTTTCAAGTATATCATGCAGTCATGTAAGAAGCTTCTATTATCTCATAGAGTGCCAAATGGGGATTAAAGTCTGACACTGAAAACCCTCAGGGAAGTGCTTCTACTGAAAAATAATGAATCTACTCATACCTGAATGTCTTCTGTCTTGACAGGAGAAAAAGCATAGGACAAATCAACTTCAGTCTACCATTTAGAGTCAAATGATTGCTCCCTTCCCAGTGTCGACCTGATCAGTATATCTAGTGGGATATAAAAGAGACCATGTTAGTGATGTAACAAACCTTGCTACATCAGAAGACGCCAGAGAATGTGCTTTAGGAGCATGGGCTCATATGGCAGGCTATGGATTGTTTGACACTCTTGGTTCACTGGCATAGGCAGTGGAAGTTCTGAGTCCAACCTTTTTAAGATGTTTGCTGCTCCTGCACATGCAAGTTGGCTCATCCCTGTTGCTGTCCCGGCAAAGCAGGCATGAGAGAGCCCTGTAGAGTGCTGGGACTGCTGTATCCAGGAGCATTAGGTAGTAGGATAGCTATTTGAGTGACTGTTTGTAAAGGATTTACTGTACTGTTTACCATGTGCAGTGGTTCATACTAAATATTACCCAGTACATCCTTTCCAGTATTTAAATAACTGGTAATCTCACAATATGAATATGGTGTATAATAAAATTTTCTAAATTCTCACTTTTAAAATAGAGTCAAGTTCATCCAAGTTTCAATAGGATCAATTGTGCTCAAATACAGAGACAGCTGTCTTCCTTTCATGCTTTGCCCTATAGACCACAGGAGGTAACTCAGGTCTGCAAGTGCAAACTAAACACATGGCAACAGGTAAAACACAGGCAACCCACCTCTCACTTTCAGACATTGGGGCATCTAGGACCACCAGCAGAGACAGGAGCAAGTATGATGAAAATGAGCCATGGAATACTTAGCCACCCTGCCAAGCTGCCACTTTAATGCCAATTAACCTGGGTGCTAGATATAGATTCAGTCCATTCTCTAGCTGTTTTCCCAAATGTAGAATCAATGCCCATCTATTACTAGAGCTCTGAAACTACTGTGATCTTGTGACCCAGAGCCCCTGCAAGAAACTGCTCTAGATTATGTTTTCAGAAGGAAAATGGCAGGACAATGAATTCTAAATCTAGTTGTGGGGTGGCATGTATCAGGTGTAGCTTAAGTATTGGCATATATTTGGAAGAATTATAGAATATCCTGACTTAGAAAGGATCATCAAAATCCAGCTCCTGGCCCTGCACAGGATGTCCTGAAGAATCACACCATGTGCCTGAGGGCATTGTCCAAATGCCTCTTGAACTGTAACAGGTTTTAAGCCATGACCACTTCCCTGGGGAGCCTGTTCCAGCATCTGGCCACCCTCTGGGTGAAAAACCTGTTCCTAATATCCATCCTAAACCTCACCTGACACAGCTTCATGCAGTCCCCTTGGATCCTATCACTAGTTCCCCCTCTGCATACGCTATAATAGTTATAATAAAGACTTATATTGAACCCCCCCTCAAAAAAACCCCTCCCCAAAATCTTGAGAAAGATCAAGGATGTAAAAGTTAGGAAATATCAAATGAATATGTCCCCTGCCACTCAGACTTGGCCTTTTAGATGAATGAATTAATAGAGTTTATACAACAGCAGGTAATGATTCTTAGCCTCAAACCTCCTGAGTATCAACTTAACAAGCCTACCTGCAGTTCTTCTTTTCTTCTCATTGTTCATTTAGAGCACTGCAGGAAGCAAATGATTATATAATTGAAGTCTTTATCAGAATGAATGCATATGTGGAAGGCTGTAGATTAATGCTGTACAGACAGCATTAAATCTGACATTTCCTACCACTGGAATGCTTGTCTTTGAAACTCTAGCTTTCTTCTCACATTGATTAAGCCAGAGGCTTTAATACCAAAATCTCAGTGGAAAAAAAATACTTTAGCATTTGAAACTAATTATAATATCTAGGGTCAGAGCATAAGTTCTGTATTAGTTATATACAGTTAAGGTAGTAAATATTATCAGTGCAAACCAGAAGCCAGAAACTGTCCTGTCTCAGTACATAAAGGTTCAGTGCAGTGCTTCTTGGAGGCTCCCAGCTACTTGCCTTACAACAGAAACTAAAATGTAGAATGGGAGAAAGTAGTGTCCAGATCCCAGTATGTCTATAACATGGGCTCAGGATGCTGCCAAACACAGGAGACTGAGGGCACTCTAATACCTGGCATATTAGACACCATTTCTGGGAAGTGTTTGATGAAGAGGAACATGAAAGATACTTTTGCCAGTTAACAGCCTTACTAACTGCAGAAGATTAGAAATATGAATTTCCAAGCTCCACTGACTAGAGGGTAAAAACCCATGGTTATAGACCACGTTGTCAACCTGGAATTGACTTTAACCGGGATTTCAGATGTTCTGTATGAACAGAGTAAGGCTTTTTTTTTTTTTTTAAAAAGGAGTTGTTTGAGGAAATTAGGACATTGAATATTAAAAGCTGAGAAAACTAGGACCTAAAAGTAAAATATGATATCATTCCCTTTACTTAACTTATTAAATATCCACTTAGTTACTGCTCAGTGTGTCAGTCTCCAAGTTCAATATTATGTAGCTCATATTTAGATTTTTTTTATCCAATCCCATCTCCTTAGAAAGGGTGTAGTGTTTTGGGGTTTTTTGTGTGTTTTGTTTTGGGGGTTTTTTTTGTGAAGTGTCTGAATCAGGCTAGAATATTTTTGTTTGCTGAAGTGACATGAACTTAGGTATCTGAGAACCAAAGCTCACCACAGTGAATGACATTGCTGTTTGCTCTGATTTGCCAAGGTGTGCTTTCAGATAAGAGTCATATTTATGACTAAATGATTTGTCATCCATTCTTTATTGTAGTTTATCCATCAGTGAATGCTTTATGTCATTCACTTCACTCTACACAAAAAGAATTACTATTTTGAAACTCTCTCATGAATAACTTCTATTGTATTGTGAAATAGATACAGTATTCAGTAACTGAAAAGCAGTTGTCTTCATCATTCCCAGCCTTAAAGAACTGAAACTTTTTATCTAGGTTTCTGTTTCTAACATACAAAGGATCTGTTAATAGTTGAAAAATGGTCAATAATTCCTTTTGGGTAAGCCTGAGCACTATTGTTGTATAGAGGATACCTCAGCTTTCCCGACTCTTTGAAGCTTACAAAGTGAAATATCTCCTGTAATTCTGTAGAAAAGGATCAAAAATATTATTTTTTTAAATAAAGTGATAATTTTTAAGATGCATTGCTACATTGAGAAAACTATAAACTTGCTAACAAATAAAGGAAGTATCTGTGTAGACGTTGTACTGTTTAGGTGTGTTATAGTTATTCCTACCAGCAGGGAATAGTGATATGTTCTCAAAGCTTCAAGTAATTTCACTGTAACTTACTTTTAAATATTGCTAAAGCAATCTCATTGCTTTCTGGAAAATAATCAAGGACATGATAGATTATTCTGTCTTCAGCTGCACAGCAGCTAACAGCTGTAAGAAATATTTTGTTCTTTATGTGGCTTGAAAAAATTCCCATTTCAAACAAGACTTTAGTTGTTTTCTTAGCTGAAAGAAGTTCTAGTATGCTTTTTGCAATAGAGGATTCTTTTATTCTATTAAGACATACCATTTTAACTACAGTGGAATCTTGGAAAACAATAGGATTTCATTTGCTACCATAAATGGTTTTTATAACACTATGGTATAATTTTGCTGTTTCAGAGGCAGCTCAGTCTAATTTCTTTCCATAGTTTCATACCAGCAAAATGTTTTGAGCATTCTGTTTTTAGCAGCCAGAGTAGAATTCCTTTAATGAATTGCCCTGCTTTCATTCTGCCGTATATCTGACATTCAGCCTTCAGTAACTTAGAAAATGGCAGCAAGTTTCAAGCCATTACTACTTTCTTTACTGATCCATGCTAATTTCATCCTGAAAAGAGCAAGAACCCTTTTTGTTTCAGGGTATGTTGTATCTTAACCAAGCAATTTTAGCACACTTTCAACCATTATTTTCATAGAACCCAAACTACCAGATAAAGTGCTCAAATAATTGGCACACCTGAACTTAGATCTTGAACAGACTCTGTCCTTTCTGCTTCCTCTAATTTGTAAAGCCAGTAAGTAGTCATGATAAATATATGAAATTCATAGTTTTCTGATATCCAGAATCTGAATATTTAAGATAGCACCAGACAGGGACTTTTAGGTAAGAGTAGCAGTGTGACCAAAATATAAGCAGACATATCTCAGAGATCTGATGATTATTTTCTGCACTGTAGTCAGACCTCCTGACTGAATTGCATGTTTTGTGCTGTATATTATAGCCTGAGCAGATGAAAAACCACAATGTTTTAGGAGAGATATACCACTCAATAGACACCAGCTACAACAGAGCTGGTAGTAAATTCCTACAGTGCTTTATTGTGGCAGAGGAAAACAGTTCAATGTATTATGAAAATTAATTTCAAATTGCTTGAATTACATTCAGCAAAATGAAAATTCCAATTCTTAACAAAATAGCAACAAAATCAGGTTAAAAAAAATCCACCTAAATTGTTTCCCAGCAGAAAGTCAGGGAGAAGTAAAATAAGAACTTTCCATGAATATCTGTACTTTTGATTAAAAAAAAAAAAAAAGAAGAAAGCTCTCAATTAGCTCAAGTTAAAGGTTTGCAAGCACCAGAGTGCAGCATCCTACACCGTGTCATTTTGTTAAAAAATAGATGAAACTGATAGTTCTGCTCTACCTGAACCCCTCTGAATTTGTTATATGGATCCGTTTGATCTGGTGGTGGCAGTGTGTGCCCGTGGCTGAGAGGAAGAGCCAGGGAGAACCGTACTTTAGGAAGGATTCCTGTAAGCTACCAGAAAAAGGTTACTAACAAACTCACTGGTCACTAATGTGATGGGAGCAACTCTCATACACTAAGTTAGAATGAGACAGGAAGGAAACCCCTCTCCTCTGGCAGCATATTCACAGTCTCACCTCACCTATTTCTTCTTGCCCTGCAAGGTCCCTTGCAACAGCCTGCTTTTCTTAAATGATGAAAATCGGGATAATGAACTCTGCCTTAAGAAAACACTGAAGGAGAGTTAAGGAGGTTATATGGCTTTACCCTGGATTATTAGGGACAGCCAGCTGTGAGCATAGAGTGTGGGTGCTGGACTGCTATGCAGCTTTGGGTGTGAGCCGGGACCCACTGGCTAAATTAGTTGGGAGGAATTTTCTGTCTGTGTGTTTCTGTACAGTTTGCTTGTGTCTGAAGCCACTTGCCTGGAGTGACTGAGCTTGAGTAGTCCTAAAGGTCAGAGGGCTGGCAAAATCCACAAGAGAGGTTTTATTCTCTTGATATCTTCAGGCTTTGAAAAATCATAGAGAAGCAAAACCAAAACACAGGCACAAATGACAGTTCTATATGTGAAGGAGGAGTGGCTCTAGCAGTTAGAGAGGAGGGATAATGACCAAACCCATCCATTCTCTCTTTTTACTCCATCAGACCCTGCATTGCCTCCTCAGTGACAGCCGCGCCACCTGCAAGGTCCTGTGTGCACCTGTGTGCCATACAGGGACTGTCCCTGGGAGGGAGAGCAGCAGCCCCGATCAAAACTCAGGGAAGATCACAGCACTTTTCCACCTACTCGGTGACAGCACATGCAGACGTCATGTTGCTTTCAGACCTCATGAGGTCGAGCTTACACTCAAAAATGAAAAAAATAAAAAAAAAGCAGACTCCTGGAGTCATCAGTTCCTAGTTTTCGGAAGTCGTGATTCAAGCCAACAAAAGTGATGAGATTTGCCTGAGTTGGAAATTGTTTTGAACTCCTCTCTCTTGTTTCTTAGTTTAAAGTTTTACCTCCACTATAACTGCTACACCTCCCTTTATTTTCTGGCTTCCAGAACTGTAAACCACATTTAATTCCAGTGTATTTGCAAATTTGTCATTGCAAGAGAGAATTTAGACAGCCACACAGAGCTGGGTGGTGGTTTGGTTGTTTTTTGGTTTGGTTTTTTTTTTGAGAAATAAACTGAAATTCTCTTATAGTCAAATATTTTGAGGAGCCTGCACTTTAAGAAAACAGAGCAAATTGTATGAGCTGCAAAAACAACACATGCTGGCAGCCACAGAATGTGCTAGGATTTTTGATCTCTTAAAATATGTGCCAGGGGGAAAACATGCCTGGAAGCTTGGATTAACATACAACAAGATCTCATCTGTTTTACATCTCCACTTGGACACTACTATTGACCCTGCGCTTGTATTACAGTCCTACCTGTGGCCCTGTAAAACTCCATATTTCTCCACAGATAGGTCTGCCAAATGGTTTGTGGCATATGAGATTTCTGTGTGAAAATCAATCTGTTTGAGCTACTGAGTATTACTTGAAACATACCTTATGGGATGATCCAAAATTTGATTCAAATTCTAAAAACAGGTTTTCCTTACTATTTACTAAGTGGTGTCATAGTGCTGGGTCCTAAACAGTCACATAATACTCTGTCTCTTTTTGGTAAAAACTTATGCCTGACTGGCAGGTAGATAGTGATACTCCAAACTTGCCCTTAGGAAGCTTCCAGAGCCTTTTTTTTTTTTTTTACTCTTTGCATCAATAATGTGAAAATTATATGCAATCAATTATATTTTTCCACATGGATTTTTCAAGTTCAGATTAAGCAATATCTGAGAGGAGGAAGTATTACATCCTTCTGTGCCTATTCTGTTTTCTGTTTCCTGTTAAAAACTATGCTATTTTTTTTCCTCTCCCCAGATATTTATTCACTTAACCAGATTCAAGAAGAGGATTCTTGCACAAGTTGTGAGGAAGTGCTGATCTGATGAAACACTCACTGTGTACAGTGTAAAGTTTTATCTTTATGTGAGCTCGTAGTAATAAGGCTATCTCTGAATAGAATAACTTTTAATGAACAGAACAAATCAGTTACCCTGGAATTCATGGAGAACTACTTATCACATAGAAGTAAATCAATGAACATTTGAACATCCTGACTGCCAGGGCACGTTTCCCCTTGTAGCCGTCACCACAAAAGAATTGTTCAGTGTTGTTGAGGGGTCACTGAAAGGGTGTATATATAAACAGGAAGAAAGTAAGCCCCAAAATGTAGCTCTTAAAAGTAGCCTGCGGCAGAGGCAAGAGGAATGCAGAACTTGTTGATCTGTGGAAAAGAGGACATAACGTACTGGTACAAACTCTTGGAGGATCTGCACTCATTTCCACATTACCCATATTCTCTCCAGTCTGGGCAGCAGCTGACCAAATGCAGGTAAATGTATGTAAATCTGGAGGACCTCTGAAAAGATACAGTAAGTCTAAGTTAATACTACATAACTTAAGTTGAAACTTGGTAAAACTGCCTCCTTGCAAAAATATTTAACAGATAAATATCCACTGCTCATTAGTATGTTTCAGACAATATGAGGCTACATGTTAGCTGTCTAAGAAAAATTGGCAAATTTAAAAGTTTAAAATATCCTTAAAACTTTCTATTTTATGGGATAGTAGGTGCATTTTTGCCATGCCCTACAAGCAAGAAATTTAATCAAAGTTTTGACTTTCAAATAATTGCATAACATAAGATCAAAATTAAAAAGGCAAGTAAAGAAAAAAAAATTTTTCTTCCATTTGATTTCCCTCTACTTTGATTTTTATCTCTGGAGTTATCTATGTATCCATAAGCCCATTTACAGATATTCTTAAGGGAAATTCAGCAACAGCAGCTATAGTTTACCTTAACAGTAAAAACCTTTTGCATGTGAACAAATCTTAAGAAATACCAAACTAGAATTAAGTAGCATTACTGCATTCATTTCCATAGCCTTCAGCTCAAAACTCCGTTTGGTCTGAATGAAAGGTAGCTCATATCCACTATGATTCATATAGTGTTTCCTTGTTTACTGTTTTTAATTATCTGAAGTTAAACACAAAGCCTCAAAAATCCACCTGAAAACATAGACTGTCTCCAGGAAACAACAGCTAAACCATTTTATCAGGTTGGCATAGATTTATTGAGGGACAAGTACAGTACCTGGCTGTACTTGGGTATGTATGCCAAGGCTTCTTCCAAGCTTGGCATGTAATGTTTTGTTCTCAAGGTTGCCAGCCTTCAGCCCTAACACTATTCTTGTTTCCTCCAACAGCCAGCATCAGAACTGGTCCTGGAGGCATGGACTTGCATTGCTTCTCTGGAGGTAGTGAGAACAGTTGGCCAGACACAGATTTGCCTGCTTGAGGTTTGGAGCAAGTCTATTTAACCTCAATAACCAAGAAAGAACATTCAAAACCAGCATGATTTGAGGAATCAGATACTTCTTCCTCCTGAATGTCACAGTGGAACAATTTAGGTGTTTTACTATGAATCCAAGGTGGAAGCCTGAGCCTGACTATGAACACGAATCCAGCAACATTCTAGGTAACACATCTATGGATGATACCAGACTAGAGAATCAAAAGCATCTGAACCTAATACTGATCATAATACTATGTTTATTATGTATCATTAACTACCTAGTTTCAGAAAAATTGGAGAAAGAGAATATATAGATGCTTTCCCAGGCTATACAGATCTCTTAAATGAGTGAGAAACCTTGGCTGACATGCCTGCTAAAACTTTGCTGGCTTCAACACTGCCTAGAACAATGGAGGATTTGACTGAGATCTGGATGGCACAGGAAATGCCCTTTCATTATTGAAAGATTAATATTTACACACTTTCTAGCATTTCACAATTATTCATTTTCACTCATCAGTGAAGACATGTATGCAAAGAATTAAAATTTTTATTTCCAGGAATATATAATCTGTAGGCATGTAGTGGCTCCAAGATCTTCTCTTATTTATAAATATGTTGACTATAGTGAAGGTTGAAAGTGGTGTAAAAAGAGAAGAGGTCCAATATATATACTTATTTATTATTTATTAGCACATCATCTGGAGTTATTGCTTTAGCTGACTTTATGTCAATAACAACACAATTTTGTAACTCGGAAAAGTTATCATCCTTTTGCTTTCATTTCCTTTGACAGGAAAAGCAAAATTATTTCAGTGCCATTTCACATGACTAACACTTTCAGAAACACAAAGCAATGTAATAGTCATTTGGAATGAGAGGATAATGCAGAAAAGAAAACATGCATTCTGCAGATAAACGTGATACACAGATTATAAGCACAGAGAATAAGAAAAAAAGAGAGAAATGAAAAAAGCTAATAATAATGTTTCTGCGTAATGCTCTCCCAAATTAAATTGCTCTGATCTGGTGTCTCTCATGAATCATTATATCAGAAACTGCCACAGCTAAAACAAGATTCCTTTGCTATCCTCAATGTGAATTAAAACAGCAACTTGGCCTTTTATTCCTGGTGCTTACCATCAGCATTTGTTAAAGAAAAATAAAGACTTAAACATAAGAAGACATCTCTGTGATTTTCAAACAGTATTTAAATCCTTTCTTGGACAAATTCAATACAGAATGTTGAAAATATATCTTACAAAAGCAGTGTTTCTGATACATTTTATTTGAGATGAAATTAACTCTAATTTAGCATGATAAGAGTTAGAAACTGAAACACTGACTGTTATCTAATTGAGTGGTTAAAATTGGACTCTGAAATTCTTTTTTTCTGAGTTAGGCTGAAGTACTTGTCTTGCATATATGTGTTCCTTAAAGTGTAGGTATTGAGTTGAATGAAACATGTCCTGCATCCTGCTCTTTCTAGTGCTGCCTGGCCTCAGAAATTTACCATAAGTGACATTTCAAGGCATTAAGACATTTTAATATGTAAAACTAAACAATTAAAAGCAGAGTAGAGTATATATTTCACCAAATAATCCAGTGGTTTATCTTTGCAAAGCATAAAGACATTGAAATATTCATAAATATTCTTGGTTCAACTACTTAATTTTATAATCAGAAATGGAAATTGTTCCCCTTTTTAAAGAAAAATCACCTGGAAATACTTCAGTACTTTCCTTTGGCTTCAAATTGTGAAGCACATTACTAAAATGGCAGGTTTTCTGCAAATATCAAAATAACCTTGTTGAATATATAGTGCCTTGCCTTAGTTTATGTCTCTTCCCCTGGAGTGCATCTTGCAGTTTGCAGGCTTGATTCTCAGTGAGTTGAAAGTGCTGGGAAGCCTCTGTTCATTCTGAAGGTACTTGGGTCAGGCTCTGTGTTCCTGATGGATCAGGATTTGGAAGCTTCCCTGATATCTCAGGGGTCATTCAGCAAAACTTTCATCTCTGGGTTTGGCCTGGAGTCAGAAAACTTTATCAAATAAGACTCCTGTATGGAATAAATCTCTGTTTCTTTTCAGGGATACTTGATAAGGCAGGGAAGCAGCAGGCAGAATTGGATGCTGCACTGATCGACAAATATTAATACCTCTTCAATTACACTATATATATGTTTAATTAAACAGCAAATATAAATGACTAGAAAAACTTGTCATATTGAGTTGACTATTGAGACATATTGAATGACATGTTTTTCAATTGCCATAAAATTAGGCTGCCAGTTTACAGCTGTGACTCTTCTTAAACAGATCTGATGAAAGGGACAGAAAACTGTTTTAGCTCACCCCATATCAGCACAGAAGGCACAGTCAGACTGATCTCACACAGTGAAAATAATCAAAGAGGTAGAAAAGCCACAGTAATTTAAAATTACAGAATGTGAAAGTTTCTCACTGTTCTTCCAGTACAGGCAACACACTGAACTGGTAAGATGAGCTGTCAGAAAGCAAAAATATTAGTTTTTTTTATTTACTGTGTGGCAACCACCGTAGAACACTGAGCAGCCAAAGTAGTATTCTGAAATCCTCTTGATTTACTGATATATATGAGGGTACATGAAAATTGCTTTTTTTTGGATGTTAGCACTTTAGTGAAAATGAATGTAACTTGATCACAGAACCATAGAATCAACTGGATTGGAAGAGACCTCTGAGATCATCAAGTCCAACCCTGTCATTAAGTCCATTCTTAATCAATAAGAAAAGGCCAATACAGGTAAAATCACTTATGTGACCACTAAGCTGTTGTATTCTCAAAACAGATCCAATCTAAAGATTTGGGGTTTTTTCAGCTAAAGAGTTTGGAAGTACACTTAAAAAATTTAATCAAAAGTTTCCACCATGCCCATCATGTGCAGAATTTATGCTATGTATCAGGCTCTTGGCTGATTCTGGCTCACAGTTTTTGAGAGCTGGTGAGAAAGACACTTACCTGAGCTGAACTCAGACAGCTTGGCTCAGATTTCTTTAAACAGATGTGAAGCAACTGGCTCTAGTGGGAGTGCAGGAGATCACCACACTGAAGTTTCATCCAGCTGCCATACTGATCCATGTCTCAAAAGAACTATGTGATATATTTGATAGGGTTACATCATTCTTCACGATGTCATGCAAAAAACATTGACTGACCAGCCACTATTTGATGACTTCCCACTTCTCTCAAATTTTTGCCTTTGCAGCTGGTGATGCCCTCAGTCCAATGCCCTCTCTTCTGGTTCAGCATGGCTTAGCTAAGCTGCTGCTGTTAAGTTCCTGTGGGCAAGGGGAGGGATCAGCAAGCACAATACCTTATGAGCACAAGAAATTTGAAGGGAATTCAAAACTGGCCTCTGTCCCTGCTAGCTGTGGAGCTCAGACTTCTTTGAATTGTGATTTTTCATAATGGAAGTATAATACGTTATTTCATTTTTACCCGAGAATAAATGAAGTGTTATATTTAAAAGTTGTGCACAGTGATCCTTACCCACCAAAGGCACAAAGCTCTTCAATGAAACTTCTTCTGAGTTTGCAAAACAGTGAATAAAAGGAAAAAAATTGCCATTCATAATTTATGTTTTGCTGTTGGTAACAGATGGGATGAAAGCATTGAGATGACTGTGTTGTGTTTTAAATTAACATTAATCTAAAATAAGGGGCTTATTTTTGTGAGTCATTGTGCTTACACTCCTATCAAATACATAACCTGCTGCTGTCAATCAACACTCATTTTGATATACATTTATCTTATCAATGATACATGATGTTCCAATGAATTTCTTATTAACCTTAATATGTTCTTAATCACAACATTTAATTAGCAAATTCTGTTATAATCAAGACTTTTCCTTTTGAACCATTTGTTATTGTCATTTCTTAGTAACATATTTACAGGAGCTGAAACTACCACATCCAGTACAGAGATGCATTAGAGATTTCAGGGCTGTCTAATCAGATTTTGGGTTGGCTTGTGGTTTTGTTTTTTGGGTTTATTTTGTTGGAGTTTTTGGGGTTGTTTTGTGGTGGTTTTTTGTTGTTTTTTTTTTTAATTTAATTTTGTTTTATTTTTAATAAATACTTCTTTTTAGACTTGTTTTACTTTAAATTTTGTGTGTGTGGTTGGTCACCTGTTTGTGACCATGGCATTATTTCCCAGAAATGGAATAGAGTTAAGTGGCCTTTAATTTTTATGATTGCTAACAGCAGTTTCTAGATTACTTTGAAAAGAAGGAGGTAAAACTTATACTGTGTAATCAGAGATGTGAATATCCTTTATAAGCTCAAAGCCTGGTTACATTCATGAAGTGGCCTTCCCATTGGCCCCTGAAGCTTGGCAGGGCTATATCCCTTTATGACTTGAAGTACTTTAGCTTTAAAACTCAAAAGTTCTTCAACCCTTCCGTTACCACCAATATGCTGTGTATTCTGGTCACATAGGAAACCTCACCTCTGGATATTATTTACTGAATAAAAATCCATGCACACACAAGATGGTGGGGGACCTCAATAGATAGTGGGAATTCTTAGTTTAAAACTTCCCTTTAGACTGTATCAAGAGATTAGTTAAAAATTATTTAGTAGCAACAACTGGAAGATCCTCAGTGAAAGTCCCTGCAGCACTTGTTTTTGTTTCATAGCGTCAATTTTTCTCCTTTATCCTCCCTGTTGATGTGATCAACTCAGGGCAGTTGGGCTCCTTTCTATTTTCAGTTTCAATTAAAATTTCAAAACTGTATTTGACTGAACTTTTGAACACACTGAAATGTGAAAACATCCTCACTGTCACTAAAATGGTCTGGAACATGTTTCCTGGACATGAACATTTCAAACAGAAGATGCTGGTTGCAAGCAGCTCCACTCTTGCTCTCTGCTCTGACATGCTTGTTAAAGTCTTAGAATGGCCCATTTCTTTTATTTTTTTTCTTCTAGGTAAAGTCCAAATGGAGTGCTTTAATTTAAGATCACTGATAAGGAAAAAAACCCTTCCAAATAACCAACAATTTATGTAAAAGTTATTGAATGAATCAAAAAATAACAATCCCAAAAAGTTGTGGGAGGAGAGGCCTTCAAAGGGAGAAAGTACAAAGTCTGGCTGGGAGGAGATGTGTTTTGAGGATGCTATGAAACCGGTGTAATGTAAATGTGAGCGTCTTCCTGATAGCTCTGCTTTGTGTTGGGGACATGCAGATAGAGTTTTTTGGGAATTCAACTTTTTTCCCAAGTTAAACAGACTTGGTATTTTTACAGGGAAGACTTTGGACTCCTAATTTAATGCAGTTTGGGATATTACATGTGGCTTTCATCATGCTGAGTTAGGTCTTTCTTAAGTCTGTTCCTCATTCTGACAGTGTATGGGCATAAATACATAATATAGCTTGTGATACAAACATCAGATTAGGTATTTTTCAATTTTATTGTGAAAACGTTTTTGTAAATCTGTGTGTATAAATTCCTTCATAAAATGTTATGAATGTAAAAAAGCAATAAAGGAGCAATGACCCAGGGCTGTGACATCACTCATGAGTGTTAGCCAAAGCTTAAAAGAACTATCACGTTATGGTGCCAAGAAGAAAACCCATCACATCTTTGTGTGATTCCTAAAACGCCCAAATTCTGCCACATAATAATGCTTGTTATCTTAATATACATGATTACATATCAACAAACTGTTCAAATGTTTCTTGCTGACTTGGGGACTCAATGTGCATAAGAAATACTAGAAAAAAATTTTGAAAGCTGAGATTCAGAATAGTGGGGAAAAACAAATAGACATATGTAGTTAAAATGCAGAAAAAAACATTGTAAAATCTGGAATTGCTAAAATGGATTCAATAACATTTAAGACATTTTCAAAAGTGCTCAACTCATGAATTAAGACAACTTCCTTGCCTAGTACCTTAAAGATGCCTAATACCTACAGTTCCTACTGGGATAAAATTATGATTTTAGGATAGCTGAAGGGTTCCATTAAGTTAAGTCATTTGTGTAAAACCAAGATTATCATAGTGACAGAAAATAATTGGGTAAACAATGAGACAGTTGTTATACCTGGTGAAATAAAGTGATGAAGAGCTCTGCTTAAAAGGCTGGTTGATAATGACCACAACCATCAGACAACTGAAAAATCCCAAGGGCAAGAAAGGACAGCATGTTCCTCGTTCATCTATCCTCCTTAAGGAGCAGAAAACTGTCTTTAATCAATTTTAAAAAACAATTATTTCAGACACATTTTTGCAATTCATAACTTTTTTGGGTCTTGCCTCCTCTGTGGTTACAATGACAAGACGTTTTATGCATTTGCACACTGTGGGTGGTAGAAGCACTTGAATGTGGTCTTATAGATGATTTGGCAGTGCTTAAAATATAAAGAAATGTAGGCAGCTGGTACTTGAAAGAAAATGAGGAAAGGGAAAGGCTTACCAAAGTCTAACAAAAGCTGAAGCAGTCTAGAAATAATAGTGTGATGACACCTGACAAACAACCAAGAGACTCCAAAAACGTCTCTTGGTGGTAGGAATCTCTGAGCCATTCCTAAATTTTTGGCTTTCCCATATTTCCAAAGGGAACCAAAGAGAAAGTACTTTGATGACAGTGAAATGTAGTGGGTGTTTCCCTTTTAGCAACCAGGGGTACCAAGGGATTGTTTTGTTTGGGGCTTTTTTGTTCCCCAACACCAAAGTGATCCAGAAACTTCAGAGCACCGACAGTCACCTGAGTGTGTGTTGCTGGGAAACAATGCACCACATCTCATTGCAGGCAGACAGACTGCCAGAGACAGATCTACAGGATGAAAAGCTGAACATACCATGCCAACAATAAAGTCCAAATATTCTATACCCTGCAAAATAGATGGACTGTCACATAAATGCAATTGCTGTGGGATTTTTAAAAAAAAATATGTTCTGTGAGAGGTGCATCATACAAGTTTATTATCCAGGAGGCAACAAAAGTATACTTTCATAGCACATTTAGCTGTAGAACTTGAATGAGAATATTTACAGTGTTCCTATAAGCAAGAAGAAAATAACACTCAAGAGCTAGTCAAAAGATTAAAGGAATGAGGTGCAGAGGACATTACTACAAATTTCAAATTTATAATTTTGGATTCAATAAACTAAGTGCATGCAGAGAGCTGATAGTTGTTTTTAAAAAAGTTATATTTTATTGTGAAATCATTTTCCTGATAGCATCTTATTTAGACATACCTGATCTGAGTGACTTTATTCAGGCTATTACTCTCATGCACTTAAAAGCGAAAGTCATTCTTTTACTCTAATATTGTTCTACACAGCTTGCTTTGCAACACATGCTTTTCCCACTTTTATAGCCCTAAAGGCCTCACTCAGTGTCCTCAGGTAGTGCACTAGCTGTTACTTACATAGGTATTTTTCTTCTAAATTTATTCAAACAGAAAATTCTGCATCATCATGACTTCCACCAAGTATTTGAATCAGTAATTAGAAGACTTTTACAAATAGATGGTCAGACCATTACTGGGACTCTGAGGGAAGCTTGTGGGGGAGAAACACAGTTGAATCTACCCGGTGGTCTGCACAGATTATAATTTATCTCAACCCTACCTGAGCATTTCTCTTTTTTTTTTTGAGTACAGGGCTGGAAAAGGCTACCTGCAGCTCATCCCCTGACTGCCATTTCCATGACATAAACACATCATCTAGAAGGGTCCATAAAATATTCAGCCAGTTAGCCTTTGCACAGTAGAATTTACAAATATTTCTTAATGGGTCTAATCTAAGTGCCTTAGTTTGTATGTATATATTGAATCACTCCTAGCCCAAATGTTTTCTTTGATGTTTCAATAATTGTGTCAAGAGTTCAAAAATAATGTAAAGTAAGACAAAAGAAATTTTTCATTGCATGAAAAGCTACCTGGCTTCCCAGTCACCGGACAGTTTGAGGATACAGCAACTCCTCAGAGGAGTTTCAAATCTACACATTTGATTTCTAGTCTCTATATTAGGAAAACCTGACACCCCTAATTCAAGAATTCTCTTTGAGAACAGAGACTAATGAACAGAATTGCCAATCTTAACCCAGAAACATAAGCCCAAATTGTTAATTTAAATTTAACCAGTGTCAAAAAAAAAATCCCAAGAGCCAAATGTGGTTGAATTTTACATTTTTTACCACAGCTCTGTCTTTGCTGTTGCAAAGATGCAATAAGTCTTACATTTGCATTCACTGCTGATGGCAGTCTGGACTGAGACCAGAGGCACCTACCCCCAAATGGCTCCTGTTCAGTGACAGGACTGACATGATTTAATGCCGTTGATATTGCACTATACATTCTTTCAGCAAAAAGCAAATCCCAAAGCCTGTCCTGTTTCCTTTGCTTTCCCACTTATGACAACTTAAATTCCCACAATAGCTGCTACTGCTATAACATTTTATACTAGCTAATAATTTAAATAAATTTTCAAATATTTTAATAAACATGCTAATTGGGCTCGTTTCTGATCTGCAGTGCCACATCTGGTTCAGATTTCAATGTAGTCACAATTAGAGAGCAGATCTCTACTTGCACTGAGTGCTTTGGTCACATGTGGTTTTTTTCCTAATGAGCTGTCAACAACCTGTCAAACGCTGATACAAATTAGAGAGGGTAGACAGTGAAGGGTTAGTATAAAGCACAGGAATCAGCCCTGTAAAACGGACTCTTTTTCACAGCTCATACACATGTGACTTTGTCTTCCTCAGGGAGTAGTTCTGCTGGAGTCATCCCTGTCAGTTCTCCAGGCAGAACCTTTTCCCATGATTATGTTTTCCAGGGATTTGGCCTACTATGAAGACAAAAATCCATTGTTTTTCTGTGTGCTTATCTTCCATGTTTGTAGCATTTTTATGTATCTTTCGTTCATATTTTTGCCAAGAGTATTTGTGCTTCCGATATAGAAGGATGGGATGATAAAATGGGGGTGGCTACTCCCCAGCAGCATTTATATGGTGCTACATCAAGGAGCCTCCTTCAAAAACTGTTCTCCACAACAGATAAACTAATGTAAGTAGCAACATCAGTATTTACCAGCAGATTAGATCTAGTGTCAAAAGCCATACCGGATTTTCCTGACCAGCGTCCGAGGTCCCTTGGGCCAGCCATCCAGGCTCCACTGTGCGTGTCAAGCCCTTATTAGAGACTTGATACTCCTTACTAGATCAACAGTCAGTAAGCAAATAAGGCAGCTTGGCCTGCATCCTCATGGACTACTGACTTGATGCAGGAGAATATTAATTTCTGTGAATGCTAAAGGCATTGACAGTTGTCACCTACCTTTCCTCCAGGGCTAAATCAGCCTAGAGGCTGAGAAATTCAGTGCTTATGTGACACAGCCCACTGTCAACATTATTACCTTGGTTTTGCCCTGCACTCAAGTTTTGAAGCAAATGATTTTCTGCTTCTGGCACTGAGAGCAGAAAGTACATCTTTCCATCTGTTTGTACTGAGTCAAACACCTAGTCTGAATGCTTTTTCTTGAGGGAAAAACCCAACTAGCCTGTGGAACTGTTCCTATCTGAAGTAGTTGGGTATTACTGGGAGGCTTGTTCTTAAGTATTTTGATAATATTCACTTTAGAGTAACATAAGGCTGCAATACTGTACGTATATCTACCATGTAGATATATAGATATCTACCATGTAGATATATGTTTATATTTTTTCACTTGCATAGGCTGTGATCCTAGAAGAATGAATGAACTGTGTTACTTCATTTCATTTAGCTTTCTAATGAGCAGCTCTGACCTTTATCACAAACCCCATCCCCACCACCAAACTCCATGTTAATAAAGAGCTGATGTGAATTTGAAAAAGGATCCAATTCCCCAAAGGTTGTTAAATAGCATGTTATAGCACTCACTGACTGATCTCCACAGGATAATTAATTCACAGTTGAGAAATGTGTCTGCAGTTCATTTTTTTGTGGACTGGGATTAAAAAAATGTACTACAACTAACCTTCAAGACAGTCAGTTTTGTGGTATGATTCACAGTGGAAAAAACTTTGTTCTAACTAACTAACAATATTGCTACTGTGTGATCCAGCATTTTAATCAGCGTCTGATTTCAAATCGCTTTGTCACTCTACTGATGATGCATTACAAGTGTGCAGGACTGACCCACTGCACTGAAACAATGTCAGTCCTGTGCAACTAGCAGAGGATCTAATAACACCAAGTGCATGTTTAACAACTTTCTGTGGTACAGTTCGAAGAAAGATATGCTCATGGACATGCAGTAGATTAAAGTACTGATACTGTGCTGACACGGTAGCAATTGGAGGATGGGAGTTTCATTTCATAGAAGCTTCTAAAAGATGAGCTGTCAGTGAAACAAACATGTCACCAGAAGTTGCAGTTGGTGCTTTATTCACGAGTGACAGAACAATAGACCTGCCATACAGAATACGCCCAATGAGTTTTTGAAAGCATTGCTCTCCACTTTACACACTGTGGCAAAAGCAACACATCAGTATGGTTATGTTTATGGCACATTTTATGAAAACCTCTATCATCTCCATGTTCTAGAGGGGTATTTTATTGTATCTTTATGTGGTCTACAGCTGAGTTACTTTAGAAATTTCTTGTTTATAGCTTTTTTAACCTCATCTTGGCACAATTGAAAACGATATAGTAATTCAATGCATTTGTTCTTGTATAGGATTGGTGTTTCTCATTGGTATGCATACAGTAAATTCAAAATAAATAGCTTGTAAGCCTCCTGAAAGATGGCAGAGTAATGGGAAGGAATTGAGTAACTATATAATTTTTGTCTGAAACAACCCCCCTCAAAAACCAACAAAGAAATGAGACACTGAATCTGTTACTCAGACTTCAGTATGATATAAAGATTTAAAATATGTTTTGAAATAAATTATTATGGAAGAAATGGAAGTAAAATAAAATAAAAAGGCTTAAAATAAATTATAATTCCAAATTAATAAAAAAAATCTTTCTTTTGCTAAAAACATGACCTGTAGTACATCTTATTTATCTGAACTTCAGTAAAACAGCTGACATGATATTGTACAAAGAATTATTAGTGAAGACATAAGTTGTGTTTGAAGAAGCCTCAAGGGTAAGATACAACAGGTAACATGGAGATATATTGTAACAGAGCTACAGGAACCCTTCTTATATCTGATACTGCCCTACACAAAACCAGAAAAATTTGCTGATATAATTTGTGAGGACCACACTTGAAATTCACTGGCAAAAAGAAAAACAGGATATAATACAAAAAGATTTAAGTGGCTTTGAAGATTGAAATAAAGAAAATCTCACTATAAAAAGAGCAAGGTGAAGCACTGGAGATCTAATTGTTGCTAAGAGGTACATATCCTCCATAGAAACAAACTGGACCACAGAGGATGTGTTTGTGTTTCAGCTGCCCACAGCACGATGGGAAAATAGCTCTGTGAAGCTGTTATGAGAAAGACAAAAAAGCTTCTTACAGGGAAGACTTCTAGCAAAGAAAGGTAATGTCTTTGCCAATCTTCAGGGCATCTACTAGAGATGGCCTGGAATACTGCTTGCATCCCTGCTTACCCCATTCAGGAAATGCAAACTCATCATGTAAAAGGAGCAGATGAGAAAATGTGTCCAAGGGAACAGCGTATTTTATGAGAGATTTGAAAACTGGGTTTCATTCTAGCCAAACGAAGGCTGAGAGGCAATGTGATTGCATTCTATAAGTTCACAGGGAGGGTAAACACTAGGGAAGAGCTGTTTAAACCAAAAGGCAATGTTGGCATAAGAACAAAGGGGTATGAGCTGGCCATGAATAAATTTTAAGATGGAAATTAAAGTAAGGTTCATAACCACAAGAACACTGCAGTTCTCAAACAGCCTACCAATCTATCTAGAAGAAACAGGAACCTGTTTTACAATGGTGTTTGACATATTTATGAAAAGAGCTATGTGATATGGAGGCAGAACCTCAGTCAACCAGTCCCTTTTGTCCCACATTTCTATATCCCTAGAGGCCTGTGTTTGAAAAAAGAGAGCTCTTTTTCTCCCTTCTTGCCATGGCCTATAAAACACTGGTTTAAGTAATGACAGGGTAAAAGTTACTGAGTTGCTGCTACAACAGTTTCAGAGTAGTAACTTGAACAATGCATGTACTAAATAAGCTCATTAAGTCAAAAAGATGAATGGAATTACAGAGTACTATTTTCTGGAAAAATCTTGTCTGGTTCCTGCTGAGTCATTAGAACATATAGCAAGGAAACATAATTTGCTCAAAGTGCCAATGCAGTTGCACATGTTATTTTAGATTTACCAGGAATATGTGTCTATGTGAAAATGATTTTACACTGTAGACTTGGAAACAGAAGAAGCAGCCCTTGTAGCAGCCTTATTCTTCGCTATCAGTTTGTGTACCTTTATTGCATGTAAAGCAATACAACAGTTTAATTAAATTTCTTAAGGTCAGTGAAATGCCATTGTTTTGACAATCAGCTGTGATCACATAAACCTTGAGGTCCAGATGGCTCCCTGTTTAATGGCAACACTGCATTGACAAATTCACCAATTAGATAGACATTAATATTACATCCTTTCAGATTCTGTGCACAGCTTGACCTCATCGAAGTGGGCTGGTGTCTTGCTTAATCCCTTGTGCATGCTCTCAGAATGTTATCGTGCTGTTGTAGTGGGTTCATCCATCAAAACTGCCCCGGCTTCTCAGCATGCTGAACATTATTGAGTTTGTAAAAACAGATGTCATAACACACTGCTGGCAGAATTGTACTCTCTCAAGGGACAGCAAAAGAAACCACCCCCTCCATGCACACGCACACACAGACACGTGCACACACACATGCTAGGGGCACTGATGTATTGTGCAATTTCTCCCCTTGCTACTTTGTGTCTGACAGGGAAGAGAAAAGCCCTGATTTATGAGTGTTCAGCATTCTGCAGATCTTGATGCAGATAACTGCCCTTCTTGTTCATAGTGGTGTATTCCTTACATCAAATTTGCTCTTTTTTCTTTAATGGCTCAAGATATACCACGTTCAGAATACAGAATTACAACCTGCGTTAAACAGCAGCAATGTTGTCTTGCATGGGGCAGTTCCTCTGCATTACAGTGAGTTCCTGGGGACAGAACCTGCTTTCCCCCTTACCCACTCTGTAGCCATCTGTACCTTCAGAAATGTTGGGATCCCAAGGTCTGATGGTTTGACTGAATGACACCTGCCGATACTCATGTGTTTAAAATTCACCTCACCCCCCGCCCCCCCTTCTTTTTCTTATCCAAGAGAAAGAAATCTGTTGTTTCAAATACATTTAATTATTCTCCACTGTCTTTCCCTGGGCAGTGGTGGCAACAATGATAATACACCTACAGCAACACTTAACAGCCTTTTCATGTACAAGAGCAACCTCAAGCAAGAATGTAGCTTTCTATGAGGCCATCTCTCACTTCTGTGCTTCTGTGAAACAACCCTTTCCAGTTTCCCACCTGCAATATCTGTTCAAAGTACAAGAGATATGGGCAATTGGAAAGTGTTCCAGTGTGTCCATATACTGCTACCTCCACAGTTATACAATGGTTAATCTTTGAAATCTTGCCTTTGAGAATGTGCTAGTCTGTCCTATCTTCTGCAGTTAAAATGAGGGGTACCACTGTATTTGGTAGCTTCTCAGAACAAAGATTCTCATGATGTTGAGGCCCATAATTTGCATTTTCTCAAATAACTGAATTGTCAGGAAGGCTTTGTCTTGGAATGCTAAGCTTAATGATGATCAAAAATACTTGCTCTGTTAAATGACCAGAACATCAGGAGAAAGAATAAGCCACTGCTACTGTAAACACTAAAACTAACATCCCTCATTTGTGATGAAAGTGTGCACCTCAAGGTTATACATTCTATCAGAATAACTAATCTCCAAATAGCGTTTAGCTATTTTATATATATATATTCAGCCTTTTCCACTCTTCTTATCCATCTGAGACTGCCCTAAACTGGTTTCTATTTGTGATGGTCAAAATTACTTTCTGGTAGATTGCCTGATATCAATGGCAGTGGGGAGAAAGATATTTTTCATTGGGAAAAAAAAAAGGCATTTTCAGAAAAGACTACTCAACCATTATTTTGAAGCAGTGAGTGACTTTGTATTCTATTGATAACCCAAGAGCAAACACAGATATTAAATCCCACTTTCATAGCAGCAGAATTTTCCCTACAGAAGAGTAGAACTTTGCTAATATATATGTGAATCTAAATTTAGATTAAATGTGAATTTAGATTAGTATTTATACATCTTTGGTAAATATACACTTATGTATCCATACTTGTTCATGTAGAAAAGAGAGACAATCAAACAACTCATTAAATAAATTGTTTTGCTGATAAATATGCAGTCTCATTATTTGCAGTAGTAATTGGTCACATTTTCAAATCTCGAAAAGCTTGTAATTATTTTTCTGATAATTTGTACTTGGAGTGTGCTTTTCACTTAGCTTATCATGATTTAAATGAACACTCAGAGGCTATGAGGAGTAAATGGGCTGAGTGAAGGATCTGAGAACAACTTCAATTTGCAGATAGTGTTCAGCAATGACTTTCACAAAGCACTGACTCATAGCTGGATTAAAAAAAAAGGTGCTTAGTTCCCTTCAAAATTAATGAGATCCATGTGATACTTTTTTAGAAAGTCATTTGTAGTCTAGAAAATGATTTTTGTTCCCTGATGTCACAGAAGATGGCTGATAAACTTAAACATGTTTTATGGTATAACTTTAATTTTAAAAAGCCTGAAAGTATCACAATGTCTCTACGAGGTAGGGCTAATTATGTGTTTGTTTTTTCAGACAGAAATATTGGAATGGGCTCTGTACATATTACAGAAGGAAAGTGTTATTTAACATCAAGGCATTGTTTAATGATAGATGACAATAGGTACTGTAATATTCTTGTGCTTCAAGAAGAATTGAAAACCGTAAAGCTAGCCCTGTGAATTTTTAATGTTTATAGGAAATGTCAAGGCAATCTATAACTTTAAAATTTTGGAGATAATTACATAATTTCATCGTATTTCTTTTTATTTCTTGCACATAGCAAGCTTAATTCTGGGTGGGG
Organism: Sakesphorus luctuosus; assembly: GCA_013396695.1. Lineage (NCBI taxonomy): Eukaryota > Metazoa > Chordata > Aves > Passeriformes > Thamnophilidae > Sakesphorus > Sakesphorus luctuosus. Next base: position 205,447 of record VWZD01001207.1, read on the forward strand.
TCATAAAGTGCATAAAGAGCAAGACTTACAGTAAAGGAAATGCAATTTTACTTTTAAATTACTCATAAGTTCAGGCTTCAAATGACTTTACAGCTTAAAGAGTATACAAAAATACTTGCAAAACAGAAAACTGCTATTTCCTGCCTTGGTGTGGCTACTCCTTGGGAACCGATTCAGGTGAGGGAGGGGTGGGTCAGGCTCATCAGCAGGTGCTGGGGAGACTATATAAGAGCCTCCAAGGAGCAGGAGCAATAACAGTTGCTCATGCACCTCACAGGAGTGGGCAAACAGAGGTGTGGCAGAGCTACAGGCAGGGTACAACCAGCTCTCTTAGGTGAGTTTGTTGTTGGGGCTTTTCTGGTTTTGGGGTCCTTTTTTTATTTTTTTTCTCTCTCTCTCTCCCCAACTTAATTAAAGCTAGTAATGGTTTCCCTAAAAATGAAAAATGTTGCTGTTGTTAATACAAGGAGTGTGTCTACACAGACACTATCCTCCAAGGAGGATGCAGCCACCCAGGCCTCTGGCTGTGCAGAGTGTCTGAGCCTGGCATTGGTACCAGAGAATGGTAAGGGAGGCACCTGTGTATGATGTGAATAGGTCAATGACTTGCTATGCCTAGTGGCAGAGCTTAAGGAAGAGGTAGAGAGACTAGGGTGCATTAGGGAGAGTGAAAAGGAAATTGACTGGTGGAGTCAAATCCTTTTGACCCCTAAGGGAATCCAACAAAAGGTAGCAAAGTCCTGTCCCCTCCTGTCATAAGGCAGATGGAGCAGACCAAATTGATGGGGGGGAATGGACATGTCCCTGATCTGAGAGGTAAAAGAACCCTCTCTCGAGCCCCATCACCACCCTGGGTGCCCTTAAAGAATAGATATGAGGCCCTGGACCCAGAAAGTCAGGCAGAGAACAGCCAAGAAGATTTGCCTGGAAAGCCTCCTGGCTCAACACCATCTACAAGACAGAGTACAACCTCAGCTATAAGGATAAAAAGAAGGGTGATTGTAGTCAGTGACTCCCTTCTGAGGGGAACAGAGGACCCTATATGTCACCCAGACCCATCCCACAGGGAGGTTTGCTGCCTTCCCAGGGCCAGGGTGAGGGATATTAGAAGGAGACTTCTGAGCTAATTCAGCCCTCAGACTATTATCCCCTGTTAGTAGTCCAAGCTGGCAGTGAGGACATTAGTGAAAGAAGTGCCAGGATGATTAAAAAAGACTTTAGAGCACTGGGTTGGTCAGTTCATGGGACAGGAGCACAGGTGATATTTGCTTCAGTTCCTGTACTGTCTGGGACGGATGAGGAGTAGAAAAGCTCATCTCATCAACAGGTGGCTAAAGGACTGGTGCCTCCATCAAAATTTTGGGTTTTTTGACCATGGGGCAAACTCCGTGGTACCTGGTCTCCTCAAGTCAGATGGGCTTCATCCTTCTAGGAAGAGCGAGAGGACTATAGCCCATAATTTGGCAGGGCTAGTCAGGAGGGCTTTAAACTGGGTTTGAAGGGGGAAGGGATTGAAACTGGATCCTTCAAAGATCAGCCTAAGGATGGAAAGCCTGAGTTAAGAGTGAAATCAGCAGCCCACCTCAAGTGCATGTACAGTAATGCACGCAGTATGGGCAACAAACAAGAGGAGCTGGAAGCTATCGTGCAACAGGAAAGCTTTGATGTATTTGCCATCACAAAAACATGGTGGGATGACTTGCATGACTGGAGTGCTGGTATGAGTGGCTACAAGCTCTTCAGAAAGGACAGGGTAGGAGAGGTGGAGGGGTGGCTTTATATGTTAGAGAGTCTCTTGACTCTGTTGAACTTGAGGTTAGCAGTGACAAGGTTGAGTGCCTGTGGACTAGAATCAGGGGTAAAGCCAACAAGGCTGACATCCTGGTGGGTGTCTGTTATAGACCACCCTATCAGGATGATGGAGATGTATTATTCTAAAGCAGCTGGCAGATATCTCAAATTCTCCAGCCCTTGTTCTTGTGGGTGACTTTAACCTGCCAGATATCTGCTGGGAGCTTAATACTGCCGAGAAGAGGCAGTCAAGGAATCTCCTAGAGTGTATAGAGGACAATTTCCCTCATCAATTGGTAAATGAGCTTACTAGGGGTAAGGCCCGGCTAGACCTACTGTTTACAAACAACAGAGAGGGGCTGGTGGGAGATGTAGTGGTTGGAGGCCGCCTGGGGCACAGTGACCATGAAATAATAGAATTATCAATTCTCAGAGATGCAAGGAGAGCCATCATTAAAACCTGGACCTCCGGAGGGCAGGTTTTGGCCTATTTAAAAGACTAATTTAGAGTATAACCTGGGAAACAACCCTTAAAAACAAGGGGGTCCAGGAGGGATGGACATGTTTCAAGCAGGAAATTTTGAGTGCACAGCAACAGGCTATACCAGTGTGCCGAAAGGCCAGCCGGAGGGGAAGATGACTGGCTTGGTTAAATAGGGGGATTCTGAAGGAAATCAGGGATAAAAAGAAAGTTTACTGACTGGAAAAAAGGGCTGGCTACTTATGAAGAATTTATGAAGATAGCTAGGTCATGCAGAAAAAAAATCAGGGAAAGAAAAGTGCAATTTGAAGTTAATTTGGCCAATTCTGTTAGGGATAACTAAAAGTCCTTCTATAAATACATTAATAACAAAAGGAGGGGCAGGGGAAACCTCCATTATCTGTTGGACTTGGAGGGAAATATAGTCAACAAAGATGAGGAGAAGGCTGAGGTACTTAACACCTACTTTGCCTCAGTTTTTACCAGTAAGACAG
>VWZD01001207.1:208907-252441 GCA_013396695.1 Sakesphorus luctuosus
GGCCAGTGGGATCCTGTCCTGTATCAAAAACAGCATGGCCAGCAGGTCCAGGGAAGTGATCCTTCCCCTGTACTCTGTATTGGTGAGGCCACACCTTGAGTATTGTGTTCAGTTCTGGGCCCCTCAGTTCAGGAAAGATATTGAGATGCTGGAGCAGGTCCAGAGAAGAGCAACAAGGCTGGTGAAGGGACTGGAGCACAAGCCCTATGGGGAGAGGCTGAGGGAGCTGGGGTTGTTTATCCTGGAGAAGAGGAGGCTCAGAGGTGACCTCATCACTGTCTATAACTACCTGAAGGGAAGTTCTAGCCAGTTGGGGGTTGGTTTCTTCTCCCAGGCACTCAGCAACAGGACAAGGGGGCACGGGCTCAAGCTCTGCCAGGGGAAGTTTAAGTTAGAGATCAGAAAATAATTCTTTCCAGAGAGAGTGATGAGGCATTGGAATGGGCTGCCCAGAGAGGTGATAGATTCACTGTCCCTGGAGGCTTTTAAACTGAGATTGGATGTGGCACTGAGTGCCATGATCTAGTAAATGGACTGGAGTTGGACCAAGGGTTGGACTTGATGATCTTGGAGGTCTTTTTCAACTCAATTGATTCTATGATTATATGAAATAGAAAGATCAAAACTCACACTCTCTTAAAAACAAAACAAAAAAAACCCAAAAAGCCAACCTCAAAACACCAAAGTTAGCTGCTTAAGTATGATCCCTACCATTCAACTGCTGCTATAACCAACAGCAAGGTATCTGAGTCCATAACTGAACCTCTCTGATAATGGTCAATGGTGAAATTGAATGTACAGGCAGTTTTCCACATATTTAGACACTTGTTGACCTCCTAGACAATGAATCACCATGCCTTCTAAAACAGGTGTTTCTTGAGACACTCTTCAGACCAGGTTGTGAGGGATCAGTCACAACTTTCTCCATCCATTAATTGCAGAAAATAAGTTTTAGCTGTACCCTTTCTAGTTTGGAATTATAGTTTCACATGCCACTTTCCACAAGCTATGGGCATGGATTGCAGCAATGCCAGAATGAAACAGGTTTAAAAGGCTCACTCCAAGGCCATGAGGCTTGCAGATACACTCTCACCTTTCCAAACTTTGAAGTCATAACTTACTTGTCATGAAGGAGGAAGATAACATAAACGTTTCCTTTTTTGTTAAGATGAGTGTGAATATCCCGGTCATAGATCCTAAAATCATATTTTATCATGTTAGATATATCCCTAGTTTTAATGAAGTGCTTAATGGAAACTTTTATATGAACAAGGAGCATAAACAGAAAATTATTGTCTCTGTGAAGAATAACTCAGCATATGAAAACAGACAGACCTACCTCATTTCAGATTTGACTCTGCACTTCTGTTCTGCCAGCCTTCTGAAGCTGCAGCTCCTCTGTAGGAAAGAGGAGGAAGGAAGGAAGAAAGAAGGCAGCAGGATCGGAACAAAAGATTCATTATTTCCTTAGAGGGTAGTGAGGCACTACAGGAACAGGCTGTCCAGAGAAGTTGTGGATGTCTCATCCTTGGAAATGTTCAAGGCCAGGCTGCATGAGGCTCTGAGTAACCCCGTCTAGTGGCATCCCTGCCCATGTCAGGGAGGCTGGAACTAGATTATCTTCAAGATCTCTTCTAAACCGAACCATTCTATGATTTTGTGAATGCATGATATTTATGGTTAGTGAAACCATGAAACTCATGGTTACAAGAATGTTGTGCAGGAACTCTGAAAGCAATTAGTTAAATGGAAGAAAAATGCATCAGTGTCATAAACCACAAATGCAACCCCCTGTTCATGAAAACATAGATTAGTGGAAAATGAAATAATACCTTGGGGAAAATGTCAGTATGCACTTGTCTTGGTTGTATATTCATAAGACATGTGCTGCATGTAGTGGGGAGATGATACAGGCTGGAAGGAGCTTGGACCCCATGTGGTTACTCTCACATTAAGAATGTGTAGGGTCTGTCATACAGTTCTTGAAGGAGATGTGGACTTGGGATACATAAAAGAAGAACAGGACAAGAAGAAGTCAGTTTACAGCTTGTACTCTGAGTAATTCACTCATTTAAGATGTCTCATATCTCAAACCCTGTACATACAAAAGCTCAGATTGTGTCACTGAATCCATCCTCTCATGCTGTTTCTCATTTTCTGTTTTGACCATGAAGTGAGTTACAGACTAGAAAAAGCTTTTTATCTGTTAAGGAGGTGAAACCTTGAAACAGGCTCCCTGCAGAAGATGCCAAATCTTCTGCCCTGGGAATTTTTAAACCAGGTCAGAAAAAATTTTCAGAGAGGAACAGAGCACATTTTGTCCTGGAATGAAGGGACGGAATAGCCTCCTACATTTTACTGCATTTGCGTTGCCCCAGAGCCCTTGTTTCTTTATAAGTCCACAATTTTTTAGTATGTTGCTGCCCCTCTCTTTTTTTCTACTCAGCCCTGTGTCTTCTCACTTGCTAAGATTGGGAGAGACTGAAGAAATGGATGTAATCCATAGCCTCTACCCTGCCTCATTTTATACATGGATTAAAAGGGCTGCAGTTACTTGTAAGTTATCTTAGATTCCAGCACATTATGGTCCCTTTATTTGATATACAACTTCATAAAAGAAAGGCAATTAATTTAGCTAGATCCAGTTATAACTCCTTGGAGTTTCAGCGATTAATTTTGTCAAGGATAAGGAAAGATTCATCACATTATGCTCTGCTGCCTTCAGAGTGCAGCACTTTGAGCGCTACCTGCTTTTGTGAGGTCTCTTACCTCATAGGAATCCCATTAGAAGAGAGATGGCAAAGTCTATGTTCCCCTCAGCCACCACACAAACAAGCACTCAGTGCTTTCTCTGGCTGCTTACAACCAGGGAGGCTTGATCCCCTTAAAGAATATCTGAAAAAGTCAAATCACTTTGTTACCAAAAGAGAAACCTTTACTGGAGTTTGTAGCTGAAGTCTAAAGACAAACAGATGTTGTGTATCTGTGATTTGGGAGCTATGCTTAGTTCTGCAAATAAGGGACCACACTTTCACTTACACAATCAAAAGCAAGTAAATAAACAAATACAACCCTATCACCTAACAGCCCCCATAAAGGTCAAGCTGTTCCTGGCTGTTCTGTCTTACTCTGGGAGTGGAGTCTTTTGCTATTTCAAGGTGTGATGATATTCTTCTTGGAAAACATTCTGTCTCCCTGAGAAACAAGTTCAGATGTAGCCCTTGAAACTGCTGATGCAAACACCTCACTGGTATCTAAGTTACTCTCTCAAAGTGTACAAAGTCCTTTTTCCCCTGTCAGATCCTTGAAAAACAGAAGCCCACTCAAGTATTTCTCTCATTGCCCTAAATTCACCCATAATAAATATGTATCTGACATTTTTTTTTCTACAAACAGGCTTGAACAAGTTTAAACTCTTATCAATGGATATGTTTCTCTTTTTCATTTTTACTCACTCCTTATATGGACAACACTTTCTGCGTATTTCACTAATGTTTCTAGCATGTTGTTGGACATAAATATTATAAAACTACCTGTCAGAGACTGAAATACTTAATGGCTGAAACATTATAATATCACAAAAACACTTTTGTCCACTGTAGGAAACTGAAAAGAAACAGCTGCTCATCTAGCAAAGCCTCCCCATCCCTGAATACACCTACTGTAAAAGGGCCTTTGATTAGTTAACTGGGTGCCAGTGTCCAGCTATCCCAGGTGCAGAAGGGCATGCATACCTGAAGCTACAAACTGGATTTCTGAATAAGGGAAGTGGCTGATAAGAGGTGAATCCTGTGAGGTGAGATTTTCCTTCTTATCATGCCTATGTCCTCCCTTAGATGATGACTCTGCTGTAAAACCTTAAAGATGTTTCACATCTGACCTGGCCCATTCATCTCAAAAGTTGGACCATGATGGACCATGATCGATGCTGAGTCCTGGGAGGTGTCAGAGACTTGTGACATGTTCTGGGACATGTCCCATGACACCATCCTTGTACCAGGGAAGGTTCCCACCTTAGCTTGAAGTGTGTAATAACTCTTAAGATCTCAGCAGTTTATTGGAGGGCCTTCCTTCACCCCCAACAGATCCAGATCATCATTTTGACAGGACTGTGAACACCAGTTCAACCAACAGATATGGAAGCTGCAACTACCAAGTTTCGTGGCTGGATCCATTGGGTGGTAAGTATGTATATTTTAAGACCATTATGCTTTCTTTCTCTTTCTCTCTCTTATAAGTTTTCTTAAGTGTTATTATTTTTATGTTTTAATATTCCTGCATTACTGTAAATGATAACACCCAAAATGGCAACATACCTGTTTACCTTTGAAACAAAATTGTTCTAAAATAAACACCTATTATTTAGTGTCATTTCACTCTAATCCACCCCAAGGGATTTATTTACAAGAACCTGGGTTACCCTCCCCTTCTGGAATGGGTTGTAATATTGCCACCTAATTTGTCCTATTTATGTAAAGTTTTTCCCTATCCTTTGTATTCATGATCTTAACATATTATGGTATGCAGTCTTATTCTTTCAGAAAGAAAAGTTCTTGAATTTGAAGAGAGATTATCTTCCCTATATCCATGTTTGTAGCCATTTATGCACTTTTTCCAGTTTGGATTTATTTTTTTCTGAGCAGAATACTGAATAAATCAGTAAATCAGATATTGGTCATATGAGAGATGGAATATTTGCTTAAATAAAAAATGCATTTATCCCATGGTGAATAAGATTTTCTATGTTTGCTCAATATCTAGTGATACAAAAAGAGTGGCATTATTAGTTATAGAGTATCAAGCAAAATTAAAGCGGATTCTCTGTTAATCAAGAAAAATAACTGCCAGGAAAACAGTAGATCTTGTATACTCTTGTTACAACAGCCAGGTTTTTTGTAGGTTTTAAAAATAGAAAGGAACCGCTACAATTACATAGGTAGTAGCAATGCAATGACTAGACTAAGTCTTTTCCTTCTATTGCCTGTGAAGAAATTATTGGTCGGGCTTCCTTAGATAAGTTCTAATTTTGATTAGCTGAGTGTGCCAGCTAATTTATTGTCCACTGGAATACTTCTGGCTCAAATGTAAATGGAAGACCATAGTTGAAAACCTGGGGATCCAGACAAGATACATGTGCAGTTGTGCTGAGTTTACCAAGATCATTGTCTTGCAAGGGGTGTTTCACAGTAGTGATTCCAGCTGCCCTGTATTCACAGAGGTATCCCAAGGGTACTTTCTTGCAAGAAGTAGAGCAGAAAGACACTGAAGGAGGAACAAATATTTCTCTGTTTCTCTCTTGGTTACAGAAATCCTCCTGAAAGTGAGAAACATAAATTACTCTCCTGCAACTGGACCCCCTGAGTGTGGGGAGGTAGAACTCACCTACCTTTCTCTAGAAAATTTTTCAGATGCTGGAAGATCCTTGTGTTTCCCAGAGTTTTCTCCTTTCTGGTCTAAGTGAACTCATACTTTAGAGCCTTTTTCTGCAGGCTATGAATAATCAATCACAGAATGCCCATTGCTCATCTCTAGTTCATGAAGCTCTCCAGCTTATGCAATAGGTGATTTCCATAACCCTCCTGTTCAGGCATTAATGCCACCCAGGCAGGAGAGTTTATTTCAGTCTTTTTTGGTGATTGGAATTTTTTTTGTGACTTCAATTTTCTAATTGTGGTTAGTCTGAGGCAATGGTACCTTGACTGTCACACGGAGGTGATCAGGTATGTCTACATGTGAAATCTGGTTCTGCCCTTGTAAAAGTTTTTAAACTCTGCATAGTAACTGGGACAGTAGTGGTGTTTCTTTCAAGAACAGATGTGCAAATTAGCCCAAAGGACCCCTAAGTAACCAGATTGTCTACTCCTCAGGATGTTTGTTTCTGTTTAATAGATTTTTCTTCTGTGAATTCTTCTAAATGTTGTTTGAATGTGGATGAACGTGGACATCCTACATGCATGGTAGCAGCAAGTCCAATAGTGTGATAGCATGACACATTGATGAAAACCTCCTTTCATTTTGAAGCTGCTTCCTGAACAATATCCTTCAACTTTCTCCAGTTCTGTGGTTTTAAGGTGTTATGTGACACAATGAACAACAATTCTGTCCTTCCTTCCACCATGTCTGATGTATTGCACAGGCTTTAATAATAGATATTATATCCTTACTGTGGAATCACTGTTTAATACTTTTCTGCACTGAAATGTTTCAACGTTTAACCATTCCTATGGCCTTTCTCTGTACTGTTCTTGGTTGTTACACACCTTTTCTTTGAGGCTAAACAGGAATGAGTATGACTGATCTGGCACTCAGCTAGAAAAAGGAAAGTCTGCTGACAAGACTATTTCTGTACTTGACCTGCTGATTATTTAATAGAAAACATATCACTGGAGGTACCACATACTGAATTTGGCCTAGATCAGGATTGTATCTGCATATTACAGATACAAGGTCCAGGGAGGAGATGGCTGGTACACAAATAAAATAGAAGAAATTTTTGTCTGTCATACAGTAGGAAGTGTTTATGATGAAAAATTAGATTTGCATAACAACAATGACAAACATTTACCTCCATTTGGAAATCTTGTTAAGATTCATATTGACAAAAAAACCCTAAGCATATCTGGTTTTGCCATCTATCTCTTCAAAAGTGCCATGAATTAGTAACTTGCAGAAAGTTCCCAATGTCACAAATATTCCACCTGAATCTTTACAGAACAAGATTGGCTATATCAGTTTTGTGGTATGATCTATGAATAGTTTGGAAATAAACTGAAAGAAAGCCTGTACAAATCACTCATTTTTATTGTGTTAAAACCTCATCAGCATAGTTGAAATAGAAATGATGCAAACTCCCAAAACATTACTAATAATAATGATTTTAATTTTGGAAATTATACAACTGGGTGAAAAGACTTGTAAGATTACTGACAAAAGAAAACTTTGTTTCATATTAACTTTTTAAATGTTTGTATTGCTGTTACCTGATATGTGTGTAACATCCTGTCGTTGACAGATTGGATTTTAAGACATCAATAAAGCTCGCTTGTACTTACCATAAAACCTCATGCCCCAGAAAGTGCAATAAGCAAGTCCCCAAATGGTAATAATCTCCTAGCAGATACCAGAGTGTATATAGCACAGAATTAACACCAACAGGCTTCCTTTAAAGGGAACATTTGAATGTTTGGTCTATCTGCAGCAATTATTTGAGAGAAATGGTGTATAACAGACATCAGTGCACTGTCCAGGACTGAGAAAAAACAAGCTAAAACATGTACCACCAAGGAAACAAATAGTCCTACAAAGAACATAAGTTCTCTTCCCCATTTTGAAGTCTGACAGGCTTTGAGTATAAAGGCCAAAGGGTTACAGCCACAATAATGAAACAGCTAAACTGCGAGAAATGTTTCACAATGTTCCTAAAAAATAATTAGAATCTCTTGATGGAAACTATATGCAACAGCACAAGGTGGGACTTATACATTGATTGTGGCACCGGTAGAGCGAAATGATGACAGCACTGTGATGTGGTGGCAGAGATCAGCTCAGAAGGGACAGCAAGCGTGGAGTGAGGGCACAGTGGCTGTGAGGGAAGGAGGCTGGAGGGAGGAGGAAGGGATGGATGAGTTTACTGGGGACGGAAAGACTGTGACCACAAAGTCAGGGTAAAGCCAGTACCACTGAGGGTTGGCTTCTGGCTTTGTGAGATTTAACATCCCTGGATGATGTGAGACAAAGTGGATTGCATAGTGGATCATGGGTGATACTGTGTCACATCAGTGATGGGATCCCTCGGTCATCAGTGCTTGGACCCAGCAGGGACATTTTGGTCCCCTTGATGTCCTGGGGAAAGCAAAATCCAGATCATCTTTAAGGTAGATTGTTAAAGAAATGAGTCAGAGCTAAGTGTCGTTGTACCACGTGGCTTATTTATCTTGTCTTTTGTAGAGAAAAACATGTTTTCATGTTGTTTTTTTGTTAATTAAGCTTTAGCAGTTCAAATTTTTCTCTGCATTTTAATCTGATGGGAGTTCATGTAATTGTTTGCTGCTAGGCCTGCTTGTTTAGTGGGTTTTGGGGGAGAAAGGGAGCTGAAGATGACTGATATTTATATCAGGAATGGAATATTGCTTAGCTTAATTTTTAATGTACTCATTGTTCAGTAAGGAGCAATTACTGGTTTTCCTTTTATTTTATTGCATTTTTAAGTTCAGGAAAGGTACCTGCAGTTAGACTGGGCTTCACTTGGTTATAAATCTGAAAAGAAAATCACAGGACAAAATGAAATATTAATTACAATGACAATTTCACTCACAATTAAATAAGCAATTGTTAGTTCTTTCATGTGGACTTTAAACCAAATTATGTGAACAAGAGAAATAGTCTATGTCTATTAATTACTACAAGACCTGTGATGGAAAACGATGAGACTCAAGGATGGATGTCCTACTCTTGGTACCTGCTAGCATGCCACTCCAATATTTAAAATGGTTGAAAAATGTTGCTAGCAGTGCAGAGACTAAATCTTATTTACTTCATATTATTTCTGTATCTGTGAGAATAGCAGAAATGCCAATGATTCTTTTGTAATAAATGATCCCATTTATTATTATTATTATTATTTTGTCCCAGGATTTAATTTTTAAAGTTTGATTTGTAATTTTAGTGTCCATATGGATAGCATGTGAATGCAACACATAAAGGTTTTGTGAAAGCAAAATGTTAATCATGATAAAGATTGAATGTGATCTGAACTGTGCCCTCTTCATCTAATGCATGTTACTTGCACAACAGTAGACCTACCAAATTCAGCAGGATGCTATGAAATTATGATATTAATAGAAAATAAATTATAGTAAACAATTCACTGCACTGGGACCTCATTCCCTTTTTAAAGCTTTTATTTTTCCCCCATGTGGTTTATGAATATTTCAGATTCCCTTAGCAAAATTGGGATTTAACCTATAAATTAAGTTTGCTCATCTGAATCATTATATAAAGCCTATATAGCTTGGGCAAAGATATTTGCAATTACAGATGCAAAGTCTTGAACCCTCCTCTCCCCACCAAGCCATTTCTATTTTGCAGCTATACCTGTTTATATCCAGTTGCATATAGCTGTATGTACTTATATGTATGTGCAGGTATGTGTGCATACTTGTAGTTAAAGCATCAAGGAAAAATGTTAACACTAATGCAGGTTAAAAAAAGAGTGAAGCTAGTGAAGATAAAAAGAAACAGGCAGAATAAGTACTTGAAGAGAGGAAAACATCTGAAAGGTGGTGGGAGGAGCAAACTCACTAGGAAAATGCTGGAAGTGTGCTGTCTGGAACAGTCACGGTGGGGGCTGTGGTGGCTGAAAGTTTACTCACTGAGTGGATTGTGACACAGACGTCTGCAGCGTCAAGGGAAGGGAAGGGATGAGCAAAAAACCTATTACTCCAATAAGTATTTCCATCTGCCTTTCTAAAGACACAATCAGAAATGCTTTTTAAACCCTGGCTCATACCTTTAGCATTTCTGCAGATGAGATATTTAATAATAAATCCTGATTTATAAGACAATAACTGAGGAGAAAATTAAGTCAGGTAAAATAGGCTTAAAAGATTTTCTTTTCTGGCAACATAATCTGGCAATACAGAAAGGTGTTCCCAGCAGTCACTGGCAGATGAAGATAAGTTTATGGAGAAACATACTTTTTCTTTTCTCCTTAGCGTGTTTAAAGACTTTGACTTTAAGCAGATGAGAATTTCTAGGTAATAACGACAGAGAAAATACTGAGAGTTAAGTGCATTCTTTCAGCTTACCTCATTTTTGTATAGAGTGATGCTCATCCATGACTTCAGATTTAATCTGATGCTCCATCATAGGTAAACACTCTGAAGGGTTTGGGGATGATAAAGCTAGCATCTTCTATTCCCTTCATCCCTCACATAACTATTTGCTTGATTTCCCCGAGTAAGAAATGATGTCAATGCAAACATGTTAAGCTTAATTTGTCTTTATGTATTTCATGCTTATTATTCCAGAAATCATTCTCTTCATGATGATCCATGTCAGCACTAATAAGAGCCTAAGTATCTGGACAAAACTGTACATGCTGATTTTGAACAGGGAACAGTTAATATTCTTTCTAGTGGCCGGTATGGGGCTGATTTGGATTTGTGCTGAGCACGGGGTTGATAATATATAGATGTGTTTGTTATTGCTGACCATGCTTACCCAGAGCCAAGGCCTTTTTTCCTTTTAATACTGCTGCAGTAGTGAGCAGGCTGAGGATGCCTGAGAGGCTGGGAAGAGACACAGTTGGGGCAGCGAATCCAAAGGGAAATTCCAGACCATAAGACATCCTGTTCATTATATAAAATGGAGGGAAGAAGGAATGGTGTGATGACATTTGGAATGGTTTGAAGGAATGGTGTGAAGGTTTGGTGTGATGGCATTTGTTTTCCCAAGTTACACATGATGGGGCTCTGCTATTCTGGGAATGGTTGAACACCTGCCTGCCCATGGAAAGCAGTGAATTCATTCCTTATTTTGCTTTGTTTGCCTGTGAGGCCTTTGACTTTCCTATTAAATTGTCTTTATCTCAACACAGTTTTCCAGCTATTATCCTTTCGATTCTGACCCTGTTCCTGCTAATGGGGAAGTGAGTGAGCAGCTCCATGGGGCTTGGTTGCTGGCTGGGGTTAAAACAAGACACCCTGCCAGAACCATCACAGCCAGCTATTCCTGGTCCTCAGGATGCTCTCTTTGGACAGCTTTTTTAAACATTGAAAATATATACATCTACTTCCTCTAATAGTAATTATAATATTAACATTAATCATCATAATCATCATCAGTATTTTACAATGAGAGTAATTGCAGGATATTCCAATTAATTGGCTTAAAATAGGCTATCAAATATATAAAGTGAGATCATCCATAATGAGAAGACATCATCCATTATAGGAAAGCCCCAGCCTCTGAGATCCTTTGCTATGTTTTGTTGACGGTTGCTTCACCCTTTTACTGAAACAAACATGTGTTTTAAAAAAATCTTTGGCAGTAGTTTGTTTTTCCGTAAACCAGTTTCTATATTAAAAAAGGCCTTTACAAAATAATGTTATTCATAAACCCACAGTTTTGATGAACAGAAACAGTCAATAAAATGTCGATAATTATTTCAGTGATCCCTGGTGCAAGATTTTATTTAAATATTCATATTTTTAATTAAAAATATTAATCTTCAAATTTGCAAGAGAGAAACAATAACTATTTCCATATCTTAGTCTTCCTGTTTTCTTAATTGCATTACCAAGAGAGTGGCCATATTCATGAAAAGGGAAAACTGACTGATAAGCCTGTTGACCCAGATTCTTTTTTGGAAGAAAAAAAATAAATCTTAGGCATTTATGGAACAATTTTTCTCCTTATCATAGCATGAACTCACTGTTTTTCTCCAAAGGAAGATGCTGAGAGCAAACTGAATTATGAATTGCATGCTCAAATATTGCTTCAAGAGCCTAGTTTAATGCTGTGTTTCAGAAGACCTACTGAACACTTCATGTCATGTTTTCTTATTTGCATGTTAGTGTCATAGTTTAGTTTATTGAAACAAATTATAGTAATCAATTGTTTCCCCATAAAAAAATATCATGAAGGCAGTCAGCAGGATTATGAAGTGTTGAACAACTTTTCCTGAACTAAAGCACAGTAAATTTCACTTCCAAATTCCTTAATGCCTATTCATCAATTAACTTGTTCTTTGATAACACTTCTAATACATGAAAAATCAAAGATTTTGTTTCATACTTTTTTTAACATGAAAACATAGAACAATCTTTTCAAAGTTTAAATCTGAAAAAATCACCACCCATAGAAAAATTTCTTTTCAAAATAAAGATGAAAACTCAAGGAATTTTACATTTGTTGTAATATTCAGCCCAAGAGAATAATTTATCTTACTTTTTTCCTCCATAATTCAATATCAATACAGTAGGTTCTCTTTTTGTGTCAATAGTTTTGGCTCCTGTATTTCTATACAGCTTAGAATTATACTGAAATGCTATAGTTTGCTAGAATTTTTTTGTTTGTTTATTTGGGTTTTTTGTTTGGACTTTTTTGTTTTGTTTTGTTTTTTTTCTTTTCCTGCATGGGAAATGTCAAGCTTTTAATTAAAGGAAAAAAAAAGAATTGTAAAGACACTCCATGTGTCCTTGTTACAGTGGTCAGGACCATTTGATCACTATGTGGGTATAACCAAAATTGTTTTCTACACCCTCTGTGTCATCTCTGATGGACTACTGATAATGGATCATTTTCAGCAGCTGCCCAGGGCACACCTGACACCTCAAGCTACAGGCTGGGTGTTAAAGAACCCTGAGAGGTATAGGAATGTTTCTGTCTTCGCACCAATGACTAAGCTGTGATATCTCCCCTCCAGGGAGGCACTAGCACCTTCACACCCAGCCTGAGGAGTCATATCTGCTAATGGGTCATTAGGGACTGGCATAATAGGCAGCTGCAATGACTTAGACCATCAAAGATTCCAAAAGTATCCCATGACTCACAGAATTAAATCACCCGTTGTGAAACTCCCTGCCTTAGGGAAGGTACTGGGCATTCCCACCTGAACCTGGGCATATATAATCTTGGTGTTTTGGGACTTGATGCCTTAAGAGAGACCACTGAAAAAAAGACTCCAGACAACTTAGTGTATGATAAGATAAAAAGGTTTCTTTAATGTCTAGGTCTAGGGCCTTCAGGAATACCTAATGACACTCCTCTCAAACCCTGGTCTCATGGTTTTTATAATGATGCCCATCCAATCCCTGTTCACATTTCCCTCAGTCCAGCCCCATCCCACCCACAGCACACCCCATCACGAATTGAGTCTTGGGGCATCTGGGGTCCCTCCTTCATCATCTTCATCTTCTTTGCAGCATGCAGGGGTACTTGAAAGACTTCCAGTATTCTGAACTTTGAGGTCAGTGTGCCCATATTTATGTCTCATAGTGCAGGCCTTAAGATATTATTCAGCCTTCTGCTTTGAAAACAAGACTAAATAGCTAACGGGTTGATATGGGATAAGAGTTAGTATGCATAAATATTGGACTTAAGCTACTACGAATACTAATACAATAAAATCTACATTTCATTGCAATTACATGTTAAAATCAAAAATCGAAAACCCCTTAGACATCAGACTTCAGGTACCGCTCTTCGGATCCAGGGGAGAACAAAAACTTCAACAGAACTGCAACTGCCACTCTCAACAAGACAGAAATCATTACTTTGACAGAACTGAGACCATCATCGTTATCAATACGTTTCCTTTTCTTTTACTTTGCACTCAGAGGGACCATGGGGTGCTCAACACAGGGGCTAACAAACACTCGTCTGTTCTTGTCCCGGGGTGCTCGGTTATACATCTGTCTTAGTGGATTAAAAAACAGTTTTAAATCTTAGTGGATTTAAAAAACTGTATCATTGTATTTATTGTAATCTCTTTATTAAATTGTAGCTCTGACTTGTAATCTCTCCTGAGTTGGACTAATTTCTCTTGCTGGTTTACTTTTAAGCCAGCATATCAAGAAAAAAGGAAAAAACAAAGGAATATCGACGTGCTAAAATGCTGTCTTTTACTATTTGAGGTTTCTGGTGTTATTGCTCCATGTTCCTTTGTTTGGTTTGTTTGGTTTTTTGTGGAGCTTGTATGCACATAGATCAGTCTTGCAAAATGAAAAGCCTCTCTTCTGCAGCACCTCCATCTTGAAAAATTATAATGGGAACACATTCAGGCTGTCTGGGGAAATAAAGCACAATGGAAGGCTTTGGTGAGTGCAAGTGAACACAAATGAGCACAAAAGTCTTTGAAACATAATTTCCAGGAGGTATAAATGAAGCTCTTATGAACAGTCCCATGTAGTTCAGTTTTGAGGCAAACACAAAAGAGTCTGATGAAATATTTTATAGACTTGGGGGTGAAGGAGGATCCTAAATGAACCCCCCCAAACCCTACTGTTTTCTCTGATGAACTTTTCAGTTGATGAAATCCCAAAACCTAATTATGCCAAAATCCAGGTGATATTTTATGTAGACAGATACACACCACAAATAAACATCAATAATTATAGATTATATATCAATTATAGATAAAGATAAATTAAAGATATAGGGTTCCAAAGCATCCTGGCTGTGCATGTCCCCACCCATGCATTTCTCTTCCTTATGTCTCAGGTGAATTTTTCCAGCCAAATGCACCAGGTACCAGATGCACTCAGGTCTGTTGCTCCATCAAATCCTTTTGCCGAACACATAGATGAGAAGAAATCTGGCTTTGAGTAGGGCATACTGAAAGATTTCTTGGTGACAAAAAACCAACAAAAGGCTTTGATGGAAGAAGGAAGAAAACAGACATGGGACAAAGTAGCTGGGTCTTCCATTTCTTCAAGGACCTGAATTAAGTAGTAGGCCTAGGCATGAAGTGTTCGGCTTTGGTTTTCAGATGTGTTGCCCTGATCATGCTGCTGAAACATTTTCCTCTATGTCTTCCTTCTGCTAGACCCTCCACAACCTCTCTTCTTCCTGTTCATCCCTATTTCAGCAATCTCAGACCTATTTACTTTCAGAAGGTAGGTCCTAGTGATAGATATGCATTAAGGCCTGTCATCCTCATGTTGTCCTGTGAAGGAGTGTAGTGGATGTATTGAAGAAAACATGCACTTTATGTAAGGAGGCACACCCATACAGGCAGACCTATGCATGCACTAGGGTTTCAGGAGTAATATATAGCTCCAAAATGTTGACTTGTGATCTTTGTTCTGAATCCCAACTGAATCAGGGTCAAGCAGTATGCTTCCCAGCCCGCCCACCCTGCAGCTAACACAAGAGTTAAATTGCATTCCTCTTTTTAGGATTTGCTCTCGGGTGTCTTAGAGGGGTCCATTCTAACATCCAGGCTTGTGAGTGTCCTTCCTTGGAACACTGCAATACCATGTTGGATCATTCCCTAAATCGTACTATACTGAGGATTTAGGTGCTACAGAGTACTATGTTCACACCATATGTCAAGCTCAAGTCAACACTGCATCCCTTTTCCTGTTAGTTCCTTCCATGGCTCAACACAGGAAGGAAATCTTGGTAAGCAGGCCACAGAGGGATTGAAGTGCCCTGCAATTCAATTATATGACTGGCATGGCATTTGTTGCCAGGTTTAGCTATGCACAATCACAAAGCCATTTTCAATGCATCTGCACTCTGGAGACACTTTTCCTAAACCCATCAATGCATAGGAAAAACTTGTTTTACTGCAGCAATGGATACAACACAGCAGGAGGAATCATGCTGTGAAGAGAACATCTCTGTCTGTAACTGCCTTTAGGGTATGTTCTGTACGGAAACAGGAATAAAAACCACAAGGCAGTGGGATAGGGCATGTTTTGTGTTTCAGTTGAAATGTAATATAGTTTCTAAAAATTGCCACAGGTATGGGGAGATGCCTGCTATCTGCATATACTCAAGGAGGACAGAGAGAAAAGACAGCAGATTTTGTATAGGAGATTGACAGCTGGTTTAGATGGAACCATGTTACTCGAACTCATAAAGCAATTTACAATGGAAGCAAATACTTGAAAAGACTCCACTGAGCAACTTACATATATTATGCATGTTTATACATAGAGTTTTTCTTGATCTACTGGAAGAAATTAAGGACTCTGTTTAATTCCTAAAATGTACCATAGGTGTTGCAATTGTGGATCTTAAGACAAGCATAAGTGCAGTATCTTATACTGCTTTTAAATGAGCTACCAGATATTTTAAATTTTGAATGCTACCCTTGGAAAAAAAAATTCTTTATTGTAATGTCAGGAAGGGTTAAATTACTGCTGAATTATTTTATAATTCAGATCACTATTTAGATTTTGCATTTATGTTTTTGCTTTATTGATTTTTCACGTTGTTGCCACTAGAGCTTGCTACAATGCAATCAGATAGACTTTAATATATTCATTTCGAATCACTAAGCAATGTAGATATCAAATCTCCATTTCTCTACCTTGAAATCCCCAAATTAAAAGAAGGATTTTAATGTGTAGGGAAGGCAAATTTCAAAGTGGCCATTGGATAATTATATAGGGTTGTTGTTTGGTCTTTCTCAGTATTTGTTTTGAGAATCCTATTAGTCTGGACATATGAGACAAACTGAGAGAGACTTAGACAGAACCATATTCCATCATATTATGTCACTGTTAAAATCCAATTATTTAATGAAATAAGGCATTTTTAGCTAGGCTTTAATTTTAAAAGAGAAGGGACGAAGTTTCAACAATGTCAAAATAACTGATTTTGATATTCTAATGAAAGATTTTCAGTTTTTCCTTGATAAAGCTGTTTTCATTTTAAAATCCTGTTTTGTTTTATAGCAGTTTTGAATTTTTAAGTCAAACAGAGAAATATTTTTTTTTTCCAGTAACTAGAAAAGCATATCTTTTTCTGTCCCGTCTCTTCTGGAATCTTTTTTCAGATGTAAATTTAAAAAGTTTGGTTTACTTTCCAAATGAAAGTAGGCTATATTGAATTATTGGCAAACTGATGTACTCTTTTCATTCACACAGCTCGTGCTGTGTTAAGACATTAAATAAGAGTCGGTAAAAAATAAGATTATTTTCTCATCAAAACTGAAGATTTGCATTCCAAATATCAATGCAATGGTGTTTTTAAGTTACACCACTTCAGTTTGGAAGAAAAACATTTGTGAAATCAAAGATAGGAAGAGATGATTACAACAGTCTCCGATGAATGCATCACATTTTTGGGTACTCCATCTTCCATTGATTTGTTCACTCCTGTTTTAAGTGATCAAAACTATGGATCATTCAGTCTGATGGTTATTTCAGGCCTTGATGGCTAAAGCCATCATAGTTCTAATCCTCCCTTGCAGGCATGAAAACACACTCCTGTTTGAGTGGCTTTTGAAGGAATATTATGTGAAAGGGAAAAGATAAAATGGAAGCTTGTTCCAAATGAGAACATAGTAGAACTTAATGTGGGCTCCAGTTTTGAAGACAGCAGAGTGAGAAGGTGAAAAAGGTGTGAGAAATGAAAATGGCAGTGGAACTGCAGAATATTTTTCCTTCATTGAGTGAACTGCTGAACTGTTAGAGAAACTGACCTAGTTAAATTAAGGGGAAGGTAAAATTGCAAAAGCTCCATACAGAAAGGACTGTTTCCAGGGATGTTAGGAGGTAGCTAGAGGATTTACTACAGGAGACTACTTCTGCTTTCTCTTATGTGTGCTCTTCCCAGCTTTCATTGCACTATTTGATTCAGCAGGGTACATTGACTTCATGTTTTCTTTAATTATTACTCACAGTGAAGGAAAGACAAACTACTGGTTTGTTCACCTGTGATTTTGTGGTACTTTGCAGTCATCATGAGCTTCCATAGTGCATCAAACAGGGGCCATGGCAGCCAGGCCTTCTCCATGGCATACAGAATTACACTGGCCTTAATTTCATGTTCCTTCAAGAGTTCTTCCATGCTCTGCTGTCCCCAAGAATTCTTTTTTCAGTCCTAGAATTTTCTATGTACTTTCTTAACACCTAGAAGTTTCATCAAAAGCAATTAAATATTTTTTCTTAGATTCCACTAGATCTGGGATGACTTTCCTTTCAATTAAGAGCTTCTACTCTGAGAACAGTAGTGGTTTTATTGTTTTAATACTGTTAATTCAATCTTTCTACATGCCTTTTTTACTGCTTCTCTTCCTTTTCCAGTCATTGATATTTAAGTGGTATGGACTTGAGGTTCTACTGATGTACAGGATTTATTTTTCTTTTTCTGATCCTTAGTTGAGATGATAATGTAAAATAGACCAGATAGCCCATACAATATTCCATGGAAAACGGTTAATTACCCTCCAGTATTTTGGTTATTCTATGAATTTATTTGCAATACTTTACAGTATTATTTCAACAGTGATATAATAAACCTCACAGAGAGTTAGTTAGAAGGATGTATTGTTAGATAGGAACAGGAAGGAAAACATTTACATCTAAAATTCAGAATCCTGTTGGCTCTCCTAATGCCTATGTTTGAACATCCTTTCCCACTCTGTACATCACCTTCATGTATGCCTTAAAGCACTCTAAAAAGGGTGACATTAGATGCATACATCAGCAATGCAGTAACTTTTTTTACAAAAAGCCAAAATGACACAGTGTTACTTTTTTCCTTTTTTATCTTTTTCAAGCATTTTCCAAATCAGAATCTCTGTGTGCTATTTGTGATCCAGCAAGGAAGTACAGAAAAAGAGACACCAACGAGACTTGTCAATGAGTGTATTTAGCACTACTTAAAAATAACTGTTTCCTTTGCATGTTCTTGTTTTCATGATTTTTTGGCTTATAAAAGGAATTAGGGCTAGAAAAACATGATATAGGAGTGAAAGAATCTCTTTCCTGATTCAGACAATGTAGAATGATGAAAATGCTGGACTATATTTACAAGACTTCTTCACTTAGATCATACTAAATTGTCCACAGTCCTCACGAATCTGTCATCCTAACTCTGTACATGCTTGGCTGAACACAGGCAGACCTAAATGGATCACCTCATAAGTGGATCACCTTTTTTTTTTACTGTAATTACTGTGCAGGATAGCATGTGACAGTACTCTAGAAAGTGAGTTGGAGTTCAGACAGATGCTCTTTACAATGGAGAAGCCCATTTTTAATTAATCTTATGGAAATAAAAGGCCACTTAGAGAGGAGGTCATTGGATTTTAGAGTACTATGCATTAAATGAAAGACTCACACAATGTTTTTCACTGAAACTGAAATGCATTAATCCATTGATTTTTACTTTGATCACTAAAAATCAATGGTAGCACTGCTCTGTGTTTTCTGTATACACATTCTGGCCATATCTGGATTTACCCATTTCATTAATGCAGAAGGTTCTTTTATGTGATGTTTCAGTACTTCTGAGATTCAGCTTGTATTTTTTGGGGGAGCTTATAATGAATTTTATGCTGTAGAATGTTGTCAATGGACATGGACTACACCACAATTATGTCACATGACATAATTGCTCCATCTGATGGTTTCTATTCCCTTTTGAAAGAAGTCATCCTCAAAGAAGATTTAACACTACCCTCCCTGACCTTCACAGAGCATCCTTCTCTCTTTCTATTTCAGTGTGCCATCTGTGGAACTAATTTTGGTTATGGAAGGGTGTTCCGCTAAGATTATCCTGGACCTGTGCTTCATGGTATAGGATGCAGTCTGATCTGTAAAAAAATAGGTTATGGCTGATTCATATAATTTCATTTACATGTAGAAGCAAACTCTTTGGTGACAGATGAGAGCTATATTTAAATTGTGATATTTCAATGTCTTATGATTTAAAACCAAAAAGTTCTAGGGTTTTTTTTTTCTTTTAAAGTATTCTTGTTTAGAAATACAAAGTTATTAAGAAATTATATTTTGTTTAATATTGTTATAATAAAATAGTTAAGTTGATCCAGTGTAATTTTTGTATTTGATTTTTCCGTCCTAGTCAGCATGAATTCTTTTTAAAATTTCAAAGTGTTTCATTATGCAAAAAATATTTTCATTCCAGTTCCAGCATGAAATTTATGCTCTGGACATCAACAGTAATTCGTGTATGTTTTCCAGTATTTCATAATTATTTTATTATTTGAAAATTCAATAATAAACCAATGTGTACTCTTTTTTTTTCTCCCATTATTTCCTGTTGTATTTCATGAAAACCAAGTTGTTTTTTATTTCCCCTAAAGTTCTATCAGGTTGATATCTTCTCTTTAGTCTATCCTATGGCTATTTCTTCTATTTCTATCTATGAGCTCTATCATCTCACTCTTCACAGAACTAACCCTGATTATGAGCTACAAAATTTATTCCCCTCAACCAATAATGTACATATAGAAAGAATTCTCATGTTTTGGGGCAACCTTAACTTCATTGAGTGTTCTCAGATTGCTTCTTTTACTTCTGGTAACTGAGAAAACTGCAATTTTCATTACTAATTTAAAGGAAGACAGCAACAGTAGGATAAATCTTCATCTTGGTATTCAGTATGAAAGACATGAAACTACTCTGCTGTGGAAGCAAGGGAGTGTCTTAATTCACATATTTTTCTTCTGGAAAAGAGTAAGTCATTGCAGCCTTTTGACAATGCAGCTCAGTAGTCCGTATTGAAGGATGGACTGTTTCTTGTCCATGTTCTTTTTGTTGGTTCTTTTTTTTTCCCCTGAGGAAATAGGAAGTTCCTGAAAGAGAAGAACTGACAGCTTAATTCATGTGAAATAAATACAAAGATATGTGCAAACTTTCACAACACTGCTTCACTGTGCTGTCTTCTGTCATTACAGAATTGCTATTCTAATTGCATCTAATTTTGGTCATAATATTTTACAGTATTAGGACATAGCGTGACACACATACATGCTCTGTTGGCTTATTGATGTCCACCTTCAACATTTTCTAACATAATGTCTCTTGGCTATAGAACAGTCTCACAGATTCAGAATAAAAATAATCATCCTAAACTCTGAGAAACATGGGTGTAGCAGAATGAATTTTGATGACATTTCTTTGATTTCTGTTTGATTTTATAAGCTTTCCTGAACAATATAATAAAAGTGTAATACCTTGCCATGTAAAATGGGCTGACTGTATAATGAAGGATAAAAAATGTGAGGAAAACATTCCGTGTTGATGTAGGTCATGGTTCACTTTTTTTTCAATGGCTAGTATGAGACTATATTTTGCATTTGTGCTGAACACAGGGTTGGTAATATAGAGGTATTTTTGTTATTGCTGAGTGTGCCTACACAGAGCCAAGGCCTTTTCTGCTTTTCACACAGCCATGGTGGTAAGAAGTTGGGGATGCATGGGAGGTTGGGAGGAGACACAGCCTGGAGAGGTGACCATAAGTGACTGAAGGGATATTCCATACCATATGGCATAATGCTCAGTATATAAAGCTGAGGGGAAGAAGGAAAAAGGGGGACATGTGGAGTGATGGCATTATGCATGATGAGGCCCTGCTTTCCTGGAGATGGCTGAACACCTGCCTGCCCATGGGAAGCAGTGAATTAATTTCTTGCTTCGGTTTATTTGTGCATGTGGCTTTTGCTTTCCCCATGAAACTGTCCTTATCTGACCCCATGAGTTTTCCAGCTTTTACCCTTCCAATTGTCTTCCCAATCCTGCTGGTAGGGGAGTGAGCAATTGGCTTTTTTGGGCTTGGTTTCTGGCTGGTGTTAAACCACAACAACTGTTTGCACAGCTCATAGTCGTCTTCTTCCATTTTTACAGGTTATAAAATATGCAATGAATTCTGGTTTTGTAAAGCTGGATCAACTCCCACACATTGATTTAAGAAAAAAAAATTTTTTCAATGGATCTGGAGGCAGACAAAGAGAAAAAAGAAAGCAGAGAAAGGGAGGAAGCACCCATATAATCTGATAACATTTAGGATATTGTCAATATTGTTGCTGAAAAATACTTTCAAATATAGATAATGTGTGTTGATTTCTACACAAAATCCCAAAACTTTTACCATTTATTCTCCTATGTTGTCCCAATTTATGCCTCAAACGGGCTGCTGCTGAACACAATGCTGAGTATAAAGTTCTGGATTATCTATTTTGGGGTGGGTTTTCTTAAGTATTTAAAACTTTATAGTTTCTAGAAGAATGGTGCAATATTCTACTATGCCCTTTAGTATAGTGACATTGGAGCAACTTCTCCATCTATTTGATGCCTTGAGAGACTGCAAAAAACAGGACTCCAAGCCAGCTTAGTGTAGGATAAGATAAAAAGCAAAGGTCCTTTAATTTCCAGGCCTAAGGCCCTCAGGAATACCTATCAATGTGTGCCTTGAACACTGATTTCCATGGTTTTTATAATAATGTCCATCCAATCCCCTGTTCACCCATCCCTTTGATCCTGCTCTGTTGCACCCCCATCACGCTCCTTCAGGAATTGAGTCTGGGAGAGAGAGGGACCCTCTCTTCATAATCCTTCTCTTCTTTGTAGCACATAGGGACCTTGGAGGCCTTGTAGTGTTCTGGGCTTCGAGGTCAGTGTGCTCATGTTTATGTCTGGTGGAGCAGGCCTTAAGATATTATTCAGCCTTATACTTTGAAAGGAAGTGTAAACAACTACAGGGATTTTGAGGGATAGATATGGAGTAGGGTTTAGTATGCATGACATTGAACTTGAGCTACTGGAAATATTAACACACAAAAATCTACATTTTACTATAATTGCTTCTAAAATCTATAAAATTAAAATAATAATAATAATAAAAAACCAAACAAAAAACCCTTAGGCATCAGTTGCAACTTCTTTGCTGCCTTCCCAGGGCACCAGCCCTGCACCTGGAGAGGCACCTTTCTTGGTAATGGAACTGCTGCATTGTGAAGGAGCCACTGTTTTTCTTCTGTCATCCCATGATCCTCTCCCTCTTTCTGCCCCATGGGACCTGGCTGAATGTTTTATACTGCATGCTAATTAAGCTTCACTAATTTGAGGTTCACTTTCCCTTGTTTCTCTGCCTTTTTTTTTGTGCCTTTATTTACATTCTCTAACCTCTGCACGTGAGGCATTTCCTCACTGTATGTACCAAACAGTCATTCATTTAACTGATTGCAGAAAACTTATTTCACTCAAAATTACAAAGTTAATCTTTTTGGCTCTCTTCAGTCACTGCACTGGAAGACAGCAGAATATCATCTGTTCTTAGATTTGCATGTGCTTCCTAGTGATTTACATTGAACCTGAACATATTAGACTGCACATTCACTAAAAGCAGGGCTTTTGTTTTCCTGGCTGATTTTGAATATGGTGGCTGGAGATCACATGAAGTTGTAGGCTTTTTGGTTCTCTGGCTGAAATTTCAGGTCGTTTCTTTTCTCCCAGGGTTTTTTGCTAGGTTTTGAGAAAGGGAATCTTGAGACTGTCCAGGCAGACACACTCAGGGTACAATAATGAAACAGCGCACTGCAAGCCCAGAATCCTGAATCAGGAGCTGAGTACAACATTCTGACTGTGAACAATTTGTATAGCTAAATATGATGCAGGAGTTATATTTTAAATAAGGTTTTGGTGGTAATATGCTCCCACAAAAGACATTATTTTTTTTATTCCTTCTGGAAAGAAGAAAAATTACAGCATTAGTCAGATTCTACAGACTATTATATTCAAAGCTCCTTTTTCTTTGGGGAAGGCAAAGACTTGTGAATGATTTCTGATTATCTTCATTTATAATCTTTTCATTTGATGTCACTGATGCAAAACCAGCAGCTTTGAATCCTTAGCATGCCACACACATCTTGCAAATCATAAAATAAAACCAGACAAAAGGAATGTACCACTGAAAGTAGAAAAAGCAGTTTTGCTAATGTCACTTAGAGAATGAGATTGAGACCACACACATTGTTCTATCACAAACGAGGTCATGCATCTTTTGCTCAAGGAATGTTATGTCCCTATGGAAAGGCAAATAATCTTAAAAGCCTTGTCTGCCATGTCTACCAGAGATCAGGAAATAAGATTGCTTTATATCTCATTTTAAAATCTAAATCTTTTAATGAGCATTTTATCTGAACATTAACTAAAAGTATTTGGGTATGTATGCAGGCAGGATTATCTGATTTTTGGTTATATTTCCACTAGTATTTTCCTCATATATGGTGTCCAGTAGATCTTTAAGGATTGCTTGCAAGGTGAGCAGATAAGAATAAGACTCTGCCTATTAGGGCCAGAAGGGCATCTGCAATGTCATATGAAACCAAAGTGTTAGACAAGACTTTTTCTGCCACTTGACACATTTAAAAACTTCTTCAGGAGAAAAACATTGTAATAACTTACTTCCAATTTGACTTTTATATTGGAGATTTTTAGACTATTAGAAGTAAGTTATGGTAATTTTATGTAAATTTCCCATAACATGCAGGAAGGGGATAATTAAGACAAATTTGATTACTCTGATGTCTTTAAGAAAAAAGGCATTTTATCAGCACAAAACATTAGTGTACCACACAGAAAGCAGTATCTGACCAGTGTATATTTTACATGAAAATTATAGAAAAAAAATCTGTGATTAAGAGGGACTTGTATAATAAACTCTGTTATGGAGTGGACTGCTAAAATTAAGCTGCAGTCCATGACAACTGTCAATTCTTTTAAACAAACTTTCTGTAGGCTATGCACATCAGCCAAAATTTTTCTCAAAAAATATTCTGGATAGCAAGTACTGATCCTAGATATAAAATCTATTCCAAAGTCTATTCTAAAGTCTATTCCAAAGCCACTCTGATCAATGCATTGGGTCTTTAAGTCATTGAATCTTCAAAGACATGAGTTGTTCCAGTAAATGGAATAAGCTGTCAGAAGTGCTGGACCCAGGGAACAAGGACTTCTGAGCTGCACCAGCTCAAGGATTTCACATGAGATTGTCATACATCAGTTTACCCTGTGGATTTCTCCTGGTTTCATCTGCGATAGAGTTAATTTTCTTTTTTAGTAGCTGGTACAGTGCTGTGTTTTGGATTTACTATAAGAGTAACATTAATAACACGCTGATGATTTAGTTGTTGCTAAGTAGTGCTTACCCTCAAGTCAAGGACTCTTCAGTTTCCCATGCTCTGCCAGTGAGGAGCTGCACAAGAAGCTGGAGCTAACCTAGCCAGGACAGCTGACACACACCAGCCAAAAAGATGTTCCATGCCACAGGATGTTCTGCTCAGTATAGAAACTGGGGGTGTTGCCCAGGAGCTACTGATGGCTTCTTGGGGATGAGCTGGCTATTAGTAGTTGCTGAGTGACCATATTGTATATTACTTGTTTCTCTTGGGTTTTATTTCTCTCTCCCCCCTCTTTATTACAATTATTATAATTATTTCTATAATAATATTTTATTTTATTCCAATCATTAAATTGTTATGATCTCAACCTGTGGGTTTTACTCTTTTCTGATTTTTGTCTCCACCGGGGGGGTGAAGAGGTGGCTGAATGAGCAGCTGACTGGTACTTTCTTGCTGGTTGCTGTTAAACCATGACAGGATTATATAGTGCTGTGTGGCTTTTGCAGCAACACTGTGGAGACTCCCTAGCACCACTGGACAGTGTAATGGAAACATTTTTTACTTCATGCAATTCAGGCTGTATCATATGGATAGACCTCAAGCTCTGTGGAACAAAGCTCTTTGTGCTTCACTGTCTATCCAGTATGTCTGGGAGTATGTTAGTCCACTAATACAGTCACTTGAAAAGCAGCTCAGTCCTACTGTAGGCAATTAGTTGGGAAAGGTGACAGAGAAGGACAAGATGCAATAATTTAAGTGAAAACTTTCTCAGACAGAAAGGTTCTCAGGTCAGAAGTGGTCATTATGGTAAACTATTCTGAACTTCCATAAAGCACAGGACACAGTATTTGATTCAGAGAATCCTACAGTAAGATCAATACTTAACAACAGCTTCAACAAAATGTCAAAATTTAGGATTTCTTAAGGATATTCAACCCTCTAAGTTCTGAATGAGCACATGTAAGATCCTCAAAATGTGCTGTTATATTTTAGCAATTGATTTTCCTTTTATGTTCTAAATGAAACTGGCATGTGCTGTTGGAATTTTGGATAGCATTGCTTTGCATAGCATTCGAGTCTGGCATAGGAAAATGCCATTCTCTCATTCACATTTCAGTCAGATTTTAGGATTTTTTTTCTTCAATGGGTAATAAGTAATGTGCATGCATTTAATGAGAATTATGTCCTGAACAGGTGCAGGAAATGGCTAATTAAAACATTGCCATTCTCAGTAGTCAAGTCAGTACTTACCCATGTGAGGTCCAGAAGAAAGTAGGAGTGGACATTCATATTTCTGCCAGGGTGTTAGCGTAGCATGTTAATGTGAAGTCTGGACAAAATGAAAATGTAATACATGTTATTTCTATGCTTTTTATGATAATGACTTTTAAAAAGGCAAGTTTCACTGATAATTCTTTTCTTTCTGTTCAAGATATTTGTATTACATCTCTCATTTGACAAATAAGATTCTTTGTCATAGATTGGATCTTTCCATTCCCTGAGTCACGACTGCCTTCAATCTCTGGAAGAACTGTTTTAAATTGAAGTTGACACTGAAGTCATTTGTCTTTACAAATATAAAAGTCCCTTTCTTCCTAATACATAAAGTGTCTTCCCAGAGAGCATTTGCTATTTGGGTTTTGTGGATAGAATACCACATATGTGCAACTAATTGGCTGCTTTTTGTCAAAAAAAGAACATTTTTAATCATAAAGGAAAAGGGCTTTTGTTCTCTGCAGAGAGCAAGTCATGTTGAAGGAAGCAGCTCTTTCCCTTTCCACATCATACCAGCTTAATATATGTCTTTTCTTACAAATAGAACAGTAATTAAGGTGAGAAATTTTGGATTTTAGAATTATTCAAGAGAAGATAATACTGTACTGCATCATACAAAATTTGCTCTATGTTATATATGCCATTCTCATTCTCATCTGGACTTTTTTATGACTTGCCCTTCAAATTACCTACACTACAGTTTATCTTCGATTAATCTCTCTGTTCTTCCTATCAATGTAATTTTAAATTTATCCATATAATACATACATTATATATATTCTGTATTCTATCACCCTTTCAACCCTTAGTTTTCTTTTTTTCCTACCTTGTGGGCCTTGAACAACTTCCTGCTTCACATCAACTCTATGACCTTATGGTCTTTTAAATTCTTCTCTTTAAATACAACATTATTTTTTTTTCCTAGCTTGTAGTTTAACTTTTAGGTTGCTTCTGAAAACTTCATGTACAATTTTTATTGGTGAAATTCTTGTAAAAATAATTTTAATTTTGTGAATTTTTACTGTTGTGTTTAGACATTTTGTTTACATCACAGGATGAGCTAGACTCTCAAAACATGTGCATAAATGCTTACTCCTCTTAAAACCATGAACTGCAACAGTACAACCTCATGTTCAGAAGTGCTAAGCCATCTGCAACTTATTCTGATCTCAGTGACAGTACTGGGCTTCGGATTCTGGGCTTTGGTATTCACACACTGAAGTCAAGCTTCACCTGACATTCATCTAAACATCATGTGTCCAGATTAAGCCAGATATCTAACCTTCATCTGTGGTGTTAAAGACAGAAGATGAAAGATGACTAGTACATCCTAAGATGTATGGCAACTGAAGGAAACAGTATCTTCATTCCTCTAATGAAGGAAAAGTCTTCAAATCAGAAGATGTGGGCGTTCAGCTGAAATCAGCTACTGACTGGCTAGTTAGCAAAACTAGGTGAAAGGAATTGAATAGCTGGAGCAAAAAGAAAAAAAAAAGAAAAAAGAAAAAAACCACGTTGCTTAATTATAAATATTAACCTAGGCTGTTTTGGACAATTCGTTTTATCTTTTTCAGAATTCTAGTCTACCAGCATGTAACCGAATCAATATTAATGTCAATACTTCAGCTACCATCTATCATCTTCTCCATGCAAAACAAATATTCTTACTAAATGAACAGAGTGGTTTATAACTTGAATGTTTTTTTATGCCTCATGAATCTTAAACCCAGACAGTAATGCTTCTTTAAGAGCAGATCAGCTTAGAAAAAAAAATTATCCTTGGCATCACCTCTGCCTCATCCAAGAGTTCAATGGCATCCTTTTCTATATCTTGAACCTTATTGAATGTTCATAAACAAATCCTTTGTGTAAAAATCTATGATGGACCTAGCAAAGCAGAATGCGTACATGAAAGTGGGCCCAGTTTATATCTCACAGCAGAGTTATTGAAATCCTCTACAACATACATAGTTTTGGCAATTTTTGAAAAAAACATAGGTTTTTCTGTTATACATTAGTACGTTACATTTAACCACAAAAATTCTGTGAATATTTGTGTAATGAGAAAGAGTATACAACAGGTTATTTGAACATGAGGAACTGTCAGTGAAATCTGATTTTTAAGGGTTAAATTCAAGGGTGATCTGTATCTTTTTCCACATGTTCTCTATATAGAATTGCAACTTTGCTGCTGAGAAGGCTGCATTTGAAATGCTTGAGAGGCAGCTGTAGTACCTTTCATTCTACAGGTAATCCTGATAAACAGGCTTCTCCTCCTGGTAGATATATAGATAAATAGAATAAGAAGCTAAGGTGATACCTTTGCATCATAATAGCTTCTTTTTGTCTAAAGAATCCCAATTATATTATTGGATGTTCATAACTTCTTGAGTTTATAATGAAAATATGAAACAACAACTAAAATTAAAAGGGAGATAGTATACTCAAGGATACAATACAAACTACATTTAAAGATTCTCATTATTTTGAGGAGAGAAGCTAGCATTTAACTTTTTGATTGCTAGAAACAATGGAGAGAAATTTGTACTTCTATTCACCTTGGCTAGGAGTATTTAAGATTAAAGGTTGTGTGGCCAGAGGCAGGGACACTGAGACAATTAAAATTCTTCAGTCCCCTTCATTAACCGTGGCTAATATTGCACATCTCCAGTATACCATGGGAAATAGGCAATGCCTGTGCCCCAGTGCTCACCAAAGTTTGAATGGCAAAGTTTGAGGGAGCCCCACAGCTCCCTGTTGCTCAGCAGTGACCTGAGGCTTGTGTGGGGAAATTGGGTTAGAAGTTGCTCTTGGAGAGACAGAGTCATGGCACAGAGGTGCAGTTGACAAGATGATGGATGCCTATATTTAACACCTCAGTCTGGAAACACCAAAAACTCTACATGGAAAAGTAAATAAGCCCCCTGTTTTACCCAGCTCTGTGTGGCTCCCTTGGTGTAGCTGAAGTAAATGGATGGAATAGGAACTGATGGAATAGGGCTGAGGGACTAGGGAATGACCTAACTATATCTAAGAAAGATTAAAATTATAGCTGGATGGAATAACTCCTTCTCGGAGAAAAAACCAGGCCATGTTTTATAGGGTCATCACAGGCTGTTTTGCTTTAGTCTGAAACAGTAGGAACTCTGGGCTAGGATTTTGGAAGTTTTACAACTCTTAAGGATCTGTCTATGCCACAAAATATTTCAGCTGAAGAAATGTTGGATTTGATAGCAAATGCTCTGTGATACTCAGCGGGACACCTATTTTGGCCAACAGCCTCAACTTTGAAGATTAAATAATGTTGATTACCTCTCCAGAGTGATTTGACAATTTATCTCAGTTAATTGGGCTTCAGCTAAGGTTGAGGGATTTAGCTTGGCCTATGGCCCATCTGAATTAGAGAAGCCACAAAATATCATTTAAAAATAAATGTACAGACTCCAATTTGGCGTTTGTGAAGGTCACACATGATTTGTTTTGACTTAGCTTTAATTCTCATAATTTTGCTTTAAAAATGATGTAACAATAACATTCAAACTTTCATAGAGAAACTTTTAAAAGAGATATCTAGACTTTTCTCTGTTAGTTTTGGAGGATGATTGGAGGAAATATTTTTTATAAATAAAATAGTACTTTCTTCCTTGTTCCAATGGATACATGAAGATGTTTCAAAGGATAGTTTTAAATTTTTTTTACATTAATATATCCTTGAATCTATCCTTGTTTTAATCCAAGATTTCCTTCTTTCCCTTCTCTTTACTATAGTCCTCCCAGTGTTTCACAACATAAACAATAGAAACAAAAGTGAAAACGAATTTGCTCTACCACTCTCTTTGTTTCTTTATTTGCCTTTGAGCAAATTAGGAAACTCTCATCGAGATTATCAACTCTTATCAAGACTAATGCTTTCCAAGATGATCTGCAGACTACCATATATTAAAGAGAGATGAGAGTTAGATGATAGAAGTGAGAGACAATCTGCAGGAATTTTTGAGCAATGACAGTGATTATAGTAGTTTGGGAAGGACTGTTTGGGAAAACATGTGTAACTCAATGACTGGTCAATCTTTGCCTGTGAAAATTGTTTTGCAATGGAAAATGGATTTTGGAAATTGCGTGAATCTGTGCTTCCTGTAGGAAATTATGCCTTTGCTCTTGGGACTTGTACTGCACCTTTGCAGCCTGGTCAATACTTCTCTGCCAGACTTAGTATGCTCTTCAGGTATTACCAGGTTCCACTTATTGCCATGGCAGTGCTGCTGTAGAGGTATCATGACCAAAAGAAAAATGGTAATTTTCATAGTCAATGTAAAAACCTCTTAAAACTCAGGATAAGAGTGCACCTCTATGACATTGATCTGAAACACTTTTGGTCTTCTGCTTAGAAAACCTGACTGTCCATGAATTACAGCATGCACACCTGGACCACTGGGTGTTCAAAACCTCTGAAAAACCAAGATCTGCCAGATATGACCTGTACAAAAAGAGGTTCTATCTCTAAGGAGCTTAAGGTTAGACATTGAAAGATAAAAGCACTTAAAACGTTCTCACTATTGACTTTCAAATTCGTATTTAGGTACTGAGATAAATGGTTTTGTTTTCAGAGCTCTTTCTTTAACCTGTACCACAGCTGCTTATTTAGACCTCTATTTAGATCCTAAGGGTAGATTTAAGACTCCAGATTATTCTCTTCTTTCTTGTATCAGCTTATTATATTAATATCCAGAGGTAGGGCTGAAAAGGCATATCAAATCTTTGGAACAGGGATGCAAATGCTATTTTCAGAGGTAGTTTAAATAATTTTAAAAGATTGGTTGTAAGTGATTGTATTGTATGAATCTAGGTGGTTTTCTACATATCTGTCAGAGGGAGAAGTCAAATAAACAGATTGGAAAAATAAATATGCTTTCTCTGAGGAGTTAAAAGAGATTTAGAGAGTGAGGCATGATGAATCCAGGTTTTCCTGCTGCAGATGAAATCCTCACTGTTCTTGGCTTCCTAGCAACAGTGCCTTCCTAGCCCAGGACTGGAGACAATACAGGCAGAAATCAGTCTATCATTCATCATATAATTGATCAATCTATTGACACTCCTTAGAAGAACTGTTCTGCATCTTTTAGCAAAGATACACAATGACAGTAGCAAGTACCAACATCATGCAAATAATGCAGAAAACTACATTTTTGGTTGTGATTGGTCTATCCTGTCCTGTTTTCTCTTTGTACTTCCCTTGGAATATCTGGAATGATTCAGAAACTATGAATGTTGAAAAGCATCCTTACACTGAAAGGCAAAATTCAAAGGGAAAAGCCCTCTTCCAGTGCACTGCTGCCCTCCTTATCTTCTTAGGACATTTCATTGTTTCACCCCCACACTCTTAATGCAGTACTATGTGCTCTCACCTTCACATGGAGTACCTCAGGATCCCATTTCTCGCATCCCAACCCTGCCACATCTTAAAGACTAATACCCTCTCTCTCCATTTAAATTTCCCCACACATATAAGCAATTTGTTATGGTTACATTTCCAGAATAACTCTTCAGATGCAGATACGGTGGGAGAAAACTGTAGTTCTTGTTATGACCTATCTCTGAAGGTGAGGGTAACTGGGGTGGTTGTTCATACAGCCCTTGGGAAGGATTAGAGTGAAACAACACTGAATGACCGGTGTTTGTGTATATATACATATGTGTAGGGTTTATTTTAGAGCAATTTAATTGCAATGGAAAGGAAGTATGTAGTTTTTTTTGTTATTATCCATAGAAATATAGTAATATAAAAGCATAAAAATACCACTTAAGGAAATGTACAAGTAAAAAAGAAAAAGAAAGGACAAGAGTAGAAAAATAGTTGATAGGAAAGACGTCACCACTGGAGATCCAGTGATGAGACTTGATTACTGCTATTTTGATGTCCATTGGTTGGAATGATGGTCACAGTCTTGATCCATCCAAGGTGGGGAAAGGCCATGAAAGTTTTACACTGTCTGATGTAACACTGTGATCTGTTGAAACACTGTGGATCATGCACAGTCCTCTAGTGTAAGGCCCCAGAAATGAGTCTGGGGGCACTTTGGGGCTGTTTGATGGTTTTTGACTCCTTCTAAGACATGACACCTGCCTCTCATGTCAGCATAGTTGAGCCAGTTATGCCACATCAGAACAGATTAATAGCTTCAGGCCTACATGTGAATGTCCTGATACCCTCCCCAGAGCAGCTGGGAGAGCAGGAGTTTTACAACTGAGCCTGTTGTGTAAGAGAGAACATTGACATGATAAAAGGCACCATCCTGTCTGCAGGATCTGCTTTTTATTGGCCTTCTCCCTTTTCTGGCTCAAAATCCAGCTTGTAGCCTCTGGTGGTAGGAGCTCTCCCACTCTGCACCTCGGCTGTTACCTTGCAAGCAAAGCGCTCTGCTGCTTTTGCAAATTGCCAATTGTTTGAGTCATTAACCATTAACACTTCAAACTCTCACACTCCTACACCTACTTCATTTTCTTTTTGATTTTACTGATAAATATTGAATACTCCCATGACCCTAGATACCTTGGGTATAGGCTTCTCTCTGATTTGTGACTATAGGAAGGTGATTTGAGGTGTTTTCTTCTCACTCTCATCACCTTTACAGCTGCATTTTCCACTGCTCCTCTACTCTGATTAGCGAGAAATTAGCAAATAATTTTTTATTTTAAAATTAATTTTTAATTTTTAACTGGATTAGTTCATTGAGATGGATCTTAAGAGGAAGGAATCAGACACATTAGACTGATGAACTGACGATGAACTTGATCACAGAGATGATGTCATAAATTGTATGCTTGTACAAGCTTGGACTGGGCACTAGTGCATTGTTCAGCCTGTTTTTTAAAATGAAAGCAAAAAATTATGTTAAATTCATCTCACTTTCCATGGATCAAATTCTAAGTCAGCCTGACCTTGCATTCCCCTTCTTGGTCTACTCATCTGTCCTTGAAATTTCTTATCTTTTATGAGTCCTTTCTTCAGATTGTAAGATCTTCAGGTCAAGGATCTTTTCCTCCGATGTTTGTGCTTCTTCATAAAAAAATATTCATATTTATAAAGAGTCATGTCTATTACCTTTCAGATTTATGCACAATTCAGATAGCTCACACAGATGAACTACAAAACTCCCCCAAATCCCATGAGAACAACAACAACAAAAACAAACCATAAAGAAACAAAAAGATTTGGGGATAAGGCAGATATTTTCTTTCTTGTGGGTATTTTTAGCAGTTACCAGCATAAGGTTTAGTTTACAAAACCCTCTTCTAACTCTAAGAAGTGGTAAATCCCCTTGGTTTTTGTTGGGGATATTAGAGATACATTTGAAAGCGGTCAAGCAAAGAATAACATACGGTGTAGCTTAATATCTTCTGAGGGAAGTAAGTTTAGAATATCAATTCTGCAAGTTACTTTACATTCTCTGTTCTCAGTTCCATTATCATGACCAAGAGTGGTAAGAGAATTTCCAGTCTGGAGCATTTAAGCTTGATGGTAATCAGTCCCTTTAAGATCTATACATCAGGCTATATAGGAGTGAAATGGTCAGGCTTTTGATAACATTTTTGTATAAGATGAATATTTTTATCTTTGCTTAGCACTAATACAGGCATTTAAAATTCCCTGGGCTTTTATTTTTAGAACTACTTGTCAGATGACTTCATAACACAACAGATATGCTTTGAAGTCACCCATGACTTCAACTGAATTTGTCATCTATAGTCAATGCTCTGGCCTTCATTTCTGTACTTTAAAGTAGTTTGTCTTCAAGTGGAGGACAGTTCAACTTGCAGATAAATCTCTCTAATGTCTGTTGAAAAAACCTGTTGTCTGTTGGAATGATTGGGGAAGGCCCAGAAGATGGATATCAGTATTTAATCTGCAAACACTAAAAAAACAGGGCTTAATATTAAATGGAAGGAATGGCTGTCAGATTATAGAGTGTCCAGAGTCCAATTCGGAGGGATATCATGTGAGCTGACATTGAATCATGTTTAGACTATGGCAACTGGATTGATTGCTTCTGTGAGATATGTTTTTTGTCTTTCAAGATACTGTGTTCATGAGGTTTTACTACTTTAAAAAAAATCTGATTTTGACAAGTCATAATATGAAGTTTCCATTCATGAGACTTAAATAATTTGCTATGGAAGTAGGATCTTACTGAAGCCGCAGAGACAGCTTTTAGTAAGGAGGGTTCCCCAGCAGGAGTTGATAATTTTTATGTAGTTCCTGAATGAATAATAATTCCAAATGTTGAATAAATATCCTGCAGTTTGTCTCTCAGCTTCCCTATGCTATCCTGATACTGTCCATGATGTTGCAGCTTTCAGGGTAGGATTCTAATGAAAGATAAACCCTTTTTTCTTTAGAATACAGAATCATGTTAGTATGAATGACATTCCAGAATCATTTATTACATTTGCTTTTATTGATTTTACAGAGAGATTTATGACCTTGGTTTTTAATTTGTTGTTGGGGTTTATTTTGTTTGTTTGTTTTTTCTTCTGAGGGATAAAGCTGTATGTATAAAAGAGTAAGTGCCCAAAATGCCAAAAAAGTTTTCTCAAGCCATCAGTCAGAGAAAAATATAGCAAACTCAATTTGTTACAATGCAGCAATATCAAAACAGAAGTCAGTTTATTCACAATTTAAAGACATTACATGAATTGAGAGTTCCAACAAATAAAATAATTGTTTTCATTAAAGTAGCGGTGCAATAAGTCCAAATACTTGACACTAAGTCTGAATAGCATGTAATGCTCTAGCAAGAGAGGAAAACAACCTGTCCTGCTTCAAAGATTACTATCTATTGCAGCGATGACTTCTGCAAGGTCATCTGGGAAAATCTGAAAAAAGATAGGGACAAAAAACCATTCAAACTTTCAAAGCATAACACTTTTGGCACTTCTGTTAAGTCCTGAGAAATATTCTGAAGTGATTTTTTAATGCCTTTCTACTTTCTAGCTTTCTACTTCATCTTTGATCCTAATATGGTAGCTTCTTGATCAAACCAATATTCTAAGGTGAATGTAGTAACTCATTGCAATTGTACTAGCACCTGCGTGCAGCAATAACGCCACACTAGTAACAGTACTGCAATCAAATAAAGAAATGGACCAACATCCCCACATTCATTTCTGCTTTTTGTCTTTATGCCTGAAATTTTTCACATCTTTCCAGATTTTTTTTTCTCCCAACCTGTCTTCAGAACTTCCCTTAGCTCTGCCTTTTCCCCACTCCAAAGCAACTTTGCTCTGCCTGGGACAATGATTACAAAGATGATCAGACTACAAAATGGCATCTTTACAGGAAACATTTAAATGGAATAGGGCTCTTAAGCCTAAATGACAGATCTATGAGGGAAGATATTACAAGTTTATTCACTTTTCTAACTCTTTAAAGGGCAAGATGAGACGGGATTTTCAAAATAACCAAAGGAAGGTGCCTATGTGTCACTGCATGTAACTGAGCTGTGGAATTCCATGCTAAGACATGTTGCATATGCCAAAACTTTACATAGATTTAACAACCATTTGAAAGAATAAATAAAACATAACAAAATCGCCACTTCGCACTCCCCAATCATTTAGGGCTAATAGTAAAACTATACCTGGCTGATGTCTTCACAAGATCACTCTCTTTTATAGATCAGTGGAGGTCTGATCTGCAGAAAGGCAAATGTTGTCCTCATCTTCAAAAAAGACCAAAAAGGTGACGCAGAGCACCACAGGCTCATCAATCTGAGTTTCATTCCTCAGAACATGTGGAGCAATTATTTCTGTAACACATGTCTGGTGACAAGAAGAAGATTACTGTGATGACATCGTGGATTTACTAATGGTAAATCATGCTTGACCAGCCTCATTGACTTCTGTGACAAAATACTCTGGACAAATAAAGAACAACAAAAGTCATTTACTTTGACTTCTGCAAGGCTTTGGACACTGTCTCCCACGATATTCTCATACACAATTTGAAACGTTATGGTCTGGGTAGATGGAAGCTACTGGTTGGATTATAAGGCTTAGAGGGTAATGCTTATGTCCTGGGTTACACAAAACTTCTAGCAACCACCTTTTCTTTTCTCTTTTCTCCAAATATGCTGTTACACACCAGAAGTTATTATTGGATCAGAACCACTTGTGGACTACCTTGTGGGTGTTGGAGAACATACAGGTTTTCAAGCAGAAGAGCCAAAAGTAGTTTCCCAGATAGAGGCCTCAAAGATAACAGCGGAATCTGCAAGACCAAGAACTATATCTATGTGAAGCTGGATGTCATGACATGTAGGGGTATGTGTCTCTGTGCATGTCAGGGGAGGGGACCAGGCCTTTAGCACACTGTCCACATGGTCTGCCAAGACGGAGGCCAAAGTTTGGCCACATGGCATGAAGGCTGACATGGGGCACCTGTCAATCAATAAGGACCTCCTGGTAACCCATCCACACCACACTTCCCAGAGCTTCTGACAGGCTGCAGCATCCCCTACTTTGGTTGAGGGATCAGTGAGTGGCCAGGGAAATAGATGTCCCACCTCAGGAGAGTAGCCACAACAGCCAGAGTCTATAAATAGGCACACACACTGTCTCCTTTGGGCCCTGGTCTGTTCTCCTGAAACTGTCAGCATGTGACCTTCTGTTGTAGTTTGGAATTATTATGTAAATTCTCTCCCCTGCCACTAACTACCCATGCCATTAGTTAACAAAGGAAGTAGTTAACTGCTACCGTCGTCTTGTGTCTTGTTCGCTTGGGTGGGGGGCAGGTTGTCTCAGTTGTTCTTGGGGACTACACACAGCTCGAGTTGGTGTGTGTGCTGCAGTGGGAGAGAGGCCGTTGCTGCTGCTCCTTGCTGCGACTGTGGAGTAAGCCAATTTTTCCCTGCCACTGCTGTTCTCCTGGTTTCAGCACTGGGGTCCCAGTCTCCGTTCCAGTCTAACCGCCACCTGTAGTGTCATGATCTGCCCACCCTGGCTGCAGCAGCGACCCAGAAGGGACAGGTCGCGGCTGCTTTCTGGGACAAGCTGCAGTTCGCCGTTTTCCAGCTTTCCTTCTTTGTCTGGGACAAGGAACACAGGGGGAGAGACAGAATTCATCTGAGAGCTCACCACTCGTCTGTCTCGCTGGAGAGGAACTGGAAGCTCACCCTGCGGCCAGCCAGGCTGTGACACAGACACTGCCTATAAGTATAACTTTTCTCCAGGAGGAAACCTACTGGGTTTGGGGTTATTGTTTTTTGGTTTTCTTATGGTGTTGGGGAAGCAGTTTGCTCTGGTCTGTTTACAGTTATATCTATCCCTACATATATATATATATCAGTTAAGAACAGTTATCTTTCTTGTATCCATTTTCTGATTAAAGTTCCTTTTCTTAAATTTGATAAAGAGTGGTGTGATTATTGTAGAGGAAACCCCCTCCTCCACTTGTAGGTAAACATTTTGGTTTCTTCCCTTCAAACTGAGACACCTTCTAAGTGGTATGTTTTTCTCTCCTCTCTTTCTCTCTTTATTCTTTCTTCTCTTAATCTTTCTTCCTTCTTTTCTTCCTCCAGGCATGAATTCAAGGCATCAAAGAACCAATGGCTGAACAAGGGTTTGTATGGGTTAACTCTCTTGAAGCCTGAAATTAAAGTGTAGCACCTAGTAAAGCTTGGAGCTTCTGAACCACGTTGTAAACATATGCCTTTTTGGATTTTTGGTGCTTTGCCTTCTTTAAAGAGCCTGAACTGCTAATGATTAATGACTCAAACATTTGACCACCTGCAATGGCCACCTAGGTGCTTTACAAGACTATTGGTGCTGATGGATCAATCAGCAATGTGCTTTGCTAACAATGTGCAAAGTGGCCACCCAGGCCAGGGGCTGAAGGCAGGCACATCCCACACCTCAAATAAGATAAGAAAGCAGGCAAACCATGCAAGATGGTGTAGTATTTCTTTTTCCTTATACAGATGACTCAGCTGTGATAACTCCCCAGGAACATTTAAACCCAGTCTTCAGGTATTCGTCTCTTATTGATGAGCCATAATGGGCGATAATGGACTCAGCTTCACTGACAGTAAAAGACAGCTGCAACATCTTAGAAGGTGTCACAGACTCACAGAGCCCATGACTCACAGTATTACGTCAACCAGTGTAAAACTCCCCACCCCAGGGGAGGTACTAGAGGCATTCCCACAAGAACTCTGAGTTTCGGGTCTTCCCTCACCACCTGGGGTTTCCACCACCACCTTGATGTATTTGGACAGTGACTGCCTCTTCAGCCAATGAACACTGAAATTCCAACACCCAAATCTTGTCGCTGGATCGAGTGGGTGTCTTGTGGGTCTTTCCAGTTGTTGAGAGAGTCGGCAGCCCTGCTCCAACTCACACTACCATCACCACAGCCTCGCTCCAGCACTGTGCAAGAGTCTGCTGGTATCAAATCCCAGGTATCTGCCATTTCCTGCCAGTGCTTATTCCCCAACTGTTCCTGCCAGGTTTTCTGGGTATGGGGGTAGAGAACCATGAGGAAGGGTGGCCCCCTTATCTCTGTATCTCTGCCTTATGGCCGCATGTGTTTTTTTCTGAGTGAGGGAGGCTGGCTGCCAATTTGATTTGCCCCAGTGGACAGGACTTGGGAAGTTTCTCGCCATCAGTTAGTTTAACCCAGTTTTATCACTATTGTTATTAGCATTCTTCTTGATAAAGAGTTATTTTTTCCTTACATCTGAGTATATTTGTTCTCTCTCTGTATTGGAGAAACCAGGGGTATTGAATACTTCTGTCCGAGGTCTCTGCCCCTCCACATTTTCTGAAACCAAGACAGCTGTTTCAGGCAGCAAGTAACAAGAGGAGTACCTTGTCCTGTCTAACAACTTTATTGATATCCCTCAGGTGCTGACAGAGTGTGCTATTGTCAAGTTTCCAGAGAGCACCACACTGGGTGGTCATCTGATACAGTCAAGAGGCAGGGCTGACTTCTAGGGGAACCCAGGCAGGATGAAGGAATGCAACAGCAGAAATCTCATGAAAGCGATGAGGAAAAATGCAAAGTCCTGTATGTGGGAAAGAAGAGCCCCCAGTGAAGAGGCAGGCTGGATACTGGGTGCCCAGGGAGCTGCTCTGCAGGATGGGCCCTGGTGTTTGTGAAGGGCAGTGGAACAGGGGCCCCAGGAGCATGGCGGGTTATCACAGCTTTTTGGGCTTCATTAATAGGATCAGAACCAGCAGATCAAAGGAAGTGACTTTGACCTTTACTTGACATTTGTTAAACTGCATTTG
The DNA here is from genome assembly GCA_013396695.1 of Sakesphorus luctuosus. Lineage (NCBI taxonomy): Eukaryota > Metazoa > Chordata > Aves > Passeriformes > Thamnophilidae > Sakesphorus > Sakesphorus luctuosus. Next base: position 248,074 of record VWZD01001207.1, read on the forward strand.
GACTACTGCACCCAGATTTGGACTACCAAATGTGGGAAAGATATCACTAAACTGGAGCAAGTTTAATGGAGAGGCACCAGTTCAGTCAAAGCTTGAGCGGCTGCTCTGTAAGGGAAGGCTGTGGTACCGGGTCTGGCTTAACCTGGAGACAAGGTGGCTTTGTAGGGAACCCAACAATTGCCCCTGCTGCCTGCAGTGAAGTTATGGAGAAGATGGAGCTGGGTTCTTCACAGTGATGTATGGTCGGAGGATGAGACACTACAGACATAAGTTGAAACAAGATAAACTGGGTATTCAACTGGATAAACAAACTAAACAGATAATGGCTAAGAGACGTGCTATTTCCAATGGTTATAATAATCGGGATTAGTTCTCTACTTTTTTAATTAAATTCAGAGAAATCTTTAAGGAAGGTCAATGGTCACCAATATTAATACAGTCAAAATCATCACATTTGGAATTTTGCAGTTAGCTGAATCTGTGCCTCTGTGCTGTGATAAAACTGTGGTTCATCATAACACTGGGCACTCAGAAAATCTGAGATAAAAAATGATCTAGAGATTGATCATAAATCAAATGGATTTGGAAACTATACTGCCCAGATCTGGACTCTCTTGATCTGACCTGTTGTCTGCAAATCTGCTATCTGCATCAAAATGTCTGTTTTAGAAAAAGCACAAGTAAATCATACACACTGTGGCCACTGAAAACAAGCAAAAGTCTCCCTACTCACATATTTGAAGGCAAGCTTTAATATAAAAAGGATCAAGTTTATCAGATGGAAGTAATCAAATTGAGAGTGATAAAAGCTACCTGTCTAACATGACCAGAATAAATGTTTGTTTGTTTTTTTTTTTTTAGCAGAGCACTACTCCTGGTATTGTTAATTCATAAGTCTGTAATACATACATTTTTTCAAATATTTTCAAAACAGAAAGAATTCATAATTCAGGAATTAAAAGATTAAAATGCAGTTATGAGACAGGACCTCCCCCTAGAACAAAACAGAACAACAAAAACATGAAAAGTGATAGATGGGAAGAAGAATAGATGCAATAAAATTGATTTGGAGACTAACAGCAAAAACTTCAGTGTTTTTATAAAAAGCTTTGGAAATGTGAGCTGGCTGAAGGAACTTAAACTTTTTGTTTTAAAGGAATTTAACAGCCATAACATCCTAAACCAGTGTTATTCTCTTATCTTAGCAAGTGACATCAGATGCCTTTTCACATACTCCTCTTCACTGAATCCAAAAGGGGACTCTGATATTCACCACATGGTGCTCTCAGGGACTGCTTCTCATCATGGGAGACGTGCAGGAACTAAAGGATATGGGAAAACCACCGGCAAAAGTCAAGGAGCAGCAGTTTGCTAACTCAGATAGTCTAAGGAAAATCACCATGTCTGGCTAGGGTACTGGCCTGTGAGTTCTATTCAATAATCTTTCCGCTGAACTGAATGGATAAGTTCAGGGAATCTTAGGCAGCTTTAGGAGTGACCCAGACCACAAATCTTGGAAGAGCTGTCCAGACCTTGGACAAGTGAAGGATTTTATCCTTAGTCAGATTCAGATCCTGGGAAAGACCAATGTGGGTCCTCTGTTTCTGACTCCAGGTCAGCCTGTGAATTCTGCTTTACATTTTTTACTCAGCATTGTCCTTTAAGCAGAGAGAAATGACAGTAGATCATCTTTGGCAGATCATATACAGGGCTTGTAATTAGAAGAAAACTTCTGAAGTCAAGATTGCTTCAAACCCCTCAAGCACTTTATGAGGTTCTTAAAATGAGATTACAGTAATCATCATAATATGCCATTTTAATCTCTAAGAAAAATGGTCATGTTGTCAGTTTGATAACTATTCCAGTTGTTCAAGACTGCTCAGATTTAAATACATTTTTCAGAGCCACAAGCTCTTGCGTATTTAAATGCAGGTCTTCTTTTCCAAGGAAACATCATTATTGTAGCTTACAATAAAGCATTGATGGCTATTTGCAATATTTTTATCCTCAAGTTTTGGGGTAATAACAGCACAATTGTCTTACTGATGAGCAACAAGGAGTGGTATAGAAATTTGAATTTGGTTGAAACTAAGGCTTTGTGGGAGAAACTTATACCCATTAAGTTTCTACTTAGAAAATGTGGATAGATATGTGGAGTTAGAAATCCATACTGTTCCCCCCCGCCCCCTCCTTCATTGAATACATATATTTTAAAATTACTCATATAATACATTAGTAATAGGGTTACAGATGTTCCAGGCAAGATCAAGAGCTGATCATGCTAGGAATTGTACGAACACACAAGAAAGTTGCTTACAGCCCCAGACATGTTGATATAGAGGTCAGCTGTATCCTAGGAAAGAGCCTGAGTTCAGCAGTTTGTTCTTGTGGAGAGTTGATAGCTGTGATTTTGCTCCATGGCAATAACACTTAACCATCTGCTACTGAATCTGTCTTTTCTCAAGTGGAGACATATCCTTTGAGGACAGATTGTAGACAAGGTTGTAAAACTAATAAATGCTATATATGAGTCCAAGTCAATGGATAAAAAAGTGAATATCTTGACTGAGATGAAGGTATTAGCTCATGGAAAGGCTTAAACTTAGACTCACTAGTGAAACAATTTCAGTGGACATTGAGTATTTCAGATAAGGTTTCCCAAGAAACTTCCTAATAACTCTGTAAAAGCTGCTTGAAAGGCCACGATTACAACCTCATTCCCCACTCACACTCTGTTGAAGGAAGGGGAAGCTCTACATTTTCTGTATTTGGCAAGAGTCAAGCATAACTTGTTGTCAGTTTATCAATTTGATTTATAAAATTGGAAGTGACATGGTGCAATCTTGATTCTGTTCCAATCAAACACTGCCAAGCACTTGACCCAGCTCCCCTTCGGCAGAACTGATGGGCTGCTTTAGATCCAGGGCACTCTTTTCTTTGGCAGAGAATTCCATACTGTTTTGCACTACAAACTGGAAATGCCTTTTTGAGTCTACAATTCTCTGTCCAATGCTGCTTTCTGCTCTATGTACCCTGGCTGCCAGCCAAAAAGAGATTTCCTTAGATTGTAAAATCCATCTTGTGCCAGCTGGATTCACCAACTCCCTGGCTTTCCTGTACTATTAGAGTGGCACAGCAGGCCTCCAACGCTGGTGAGAAACTGGCCTTTTATCTCCAAACAAAAAAGGAAGGAATTTCTCTGCAGGAATTTTTTTTGTTGTTTTGTTTTAACAGATGGTGAGAAAAATCAGAACTTGCCCACTGACAATCACTGCCATCTATTTTTATCAGAAAGGAACTTTTGAGATCCAGATAATTTTAGAAAGAATGTATTCCAAAACAACTGTGAAAGTCACTCCTAGTGTCATGGTATCAGAGAAGAAATAGCGGCCAAAGATACCAAGCTCTTCTCTTTTTAGTGTAGGACTATACCATGTTGAATTCAGCCATGGTCTGGATGAGTGGCTGTATGACTGGACGTGCTACCACACCTGCTAATGCCGTAGCTATGTGATCACTTGACATTCCTGCTAATTCTTTATCTATTCTTGAAGCTCCACTGTAGAACGGTTTTAAATGAGCACACCAAACACTTCAGTTAACACTGTCTGCCAGCCAGCAGGTGTTTTGCAAGCAATTTCCCACAAGTGTCATTGTCACAGTGTGCATTAATTATCCATACAATCACTTGTATCACAGGATACATTCCAAGTCTCAAATGGAACCTATTCCCTAAGTGCCTTGAGAGATCACCAGATTAAAAAAATTAACTGCAGTTCTGAACTTTGGAATATGTGGCTATCCTATCACTCCCAACTTTCCTTATTTTGTTCACTCACATTCAAATTCTGACTAGAACCTAAAGGACACTGAAATCATATGGGAGAAAAGCTGATTGCACCATGCCTATATCTCCAGGGAAACAGAGAAGACTCTACAAAAAGAAAGGGAAGGAAAGGAAAATACTATGACTCCAACTCAAGTCTGCAGACTCCACAGACTAGAATTATCCAAGAGTCTTTGCTATCTGAATAAAAAACAAGCAGAGAAAGAAGTCTGTCAATAGTTGATTTGTATAGACAGAGTTATCATGGAGACCCAGACTTCTTGTACAAATGAAAATTGACTATATCTGGAATATACATAAACCCAATTCCTACTGTAGGAATTAGCCAAAAACTTCAATCCTTTTCTGGTCCTACAAGAAAGTATGAAAGGTGTTTAGCTGGAATAGTTTTAGCAGACCAAATTGCATTTAGGCACATAGGAGCTGAGAAATCCAATATGATGGTTCTTTGCCTGGGATTACTTTCCTAGTCTTCAGTGACTTGTGTCTCAAGGACTTTCTGACTGTCCTAGTTCAGCAGG
>VWZD01001208.1:902-13876 GCA_013396695.1 Sakesphorus luctuosus
TGAGTGGCTTCAAAATCCAAACCGCATGGGACTCCTCGCAGGAAATACACAGAAGGGAGGGAAAGATGCTCTGCCAATATCAGCCCACAGGGTACCACAGGGTCTGTAAGGAGGGCATCAAACTTGCTCTCCTTGAGATACTTGATAAGCTCTTGGTTTTTCACCAGCTCTTCACAGCTGGAGACGCCAAAGTCTGTGATTCTTTTCATACCTTTGTATACTTTAAGGAATCTTGTCAGGAAAGATCCTTCTTCAAATGTGATCTGCACAAATTGCTGGAATTCTTTCTCCAACTCCTCCTGTGTGAAGGGCACTGGGTACATCTTCATCATCAAGTTCCTGGATCGCTTGATGTGCAAACTGACCTCGGGGGCGACCACAACCACTTCATGTCCCTTCTGCTGGAGACTGTCCAGCACTTCCCTCATGCTGAGCCAGTGGCTCCCATCCACTGGCACCACCAGGAGTTTGCCAGCCTGAGCCACAGCCAGCAGGGCCAGCAGCACCCCCAGTGTGGCTCCTGGGGCAGCCCCAAGCCCTGAAGCCATTGCTGCTCAATCCTGGTGTCTCCAAGGAGGAATGTTCCCAGCTCGGTGTTTTTAAGCCCTCTGGGCCGTCCTTTGTCTGAGTGATCTTTAGACTTGTTTGTTGTTTGGTCAATGTGTAATCAGGGCCATGGCATAAGTGAAATAAGGGGCTGAGCTTCTGGCAGGTAGTGCCAGGGCAGCAGGTCCACTGCAAAACATCCTTCTCCCCAGGATTTGGGGAATGCCCTCTGGTCCTGGATGGACCTGGGCAGGGAGTCCAAGCTGCAGCTGGAGCTGAACTTGGCAAGGGATGCAAACCAGAAGGTCCATCACCAGAAGAGGGAGCTCAGGGCTTGTCTATCCCTGCCCATAAGGAAGACTGGGAAAGTGGAAACCATGGACAAGGAGAAGCCTGAGGGGACTCCTTTTTCCTCAGTCTTCACTGGTGTCCTCTGTGCCAACACAGCTGTGTTGGAACTGAGAAAACTTTCCTAATGAGTTGTTTTAATTAATCCCAAGCAGTGGAACTTTGCACTCTGTCACAGGCCAATGGAACCAGCCCTTGCCAAGGTTTGCCACAAGGTGCCATCGTGGGAACACTGGTTGGGGAAATGACTGAATTGAAGCCTTGCCAAAACAACTGGGACCCACCTGGTTGTGCTTCAAAACTGTCTCAGATCTAAGGGAGGGTTAACAAAGCCCGGGAGAGAAATGGGAATGACACTGGACACAAGGGATGAAGAATTTATGGACCACAAGGACAACACCTGGAGGAGAAATGGGGATGACACTGGACACATGGAATGCAGAATTCATGGACCACAAGGACAACACCTGGAGGAGAAATGCCACTGGCATAGGACAAAAGGAGTGCAGAATTCATGGACCACAAGGACAACACCTGGAGGAGAAATGGGGATGACACTGGACACAAGGGATGCAGAATTCATGGACCACAAGGACATCTTGCAGAACCCCAACATGAGTGAGAAAGTAACCCAGACAATTCAGCATTTGTACCAAACCCTTCCCTACCTGGGCCAAAGAGAACTAAAAGACTCCAAGTGTGGGCTAATTAGCGCGATCCATGAGAAATCAATACCAAAGAGAAGACAGAATACTAATTAATGAAGGGAAATGTGTCATTTACAGCCAATGCACATTCATTCCACCAGCAGGTGGACACCAAGACGGAACCAAATCCCACCCTCTGCAAGAGAAGCTCAACTCATGACCTTCTGAGGAACCCAAACATACACTTGGGTCACTACCCAAACATCTGGGAAAAAACAATCCCTCCCCCTCCTGCCCAACTCGTGTCATTTTCTATTTGCAGGAAGATGAGAAGGACATTAAAACCTCACGTGGTTTCTTGAGCAGTTTTATATCCTGGCTCTGGGAGGGAAATGGAAAATTGGTCCTCAAAGTTCACCTCCCTGAAAAGCCTCTTTTTGGGAGGATGGAGGAGGGGCTGGGAGAAGCCTTGCCAGCCCTAATTAAAACTCAATTAGCAATTTTAGAGCAGGCTGGAAAGAGTTTGCAGTGGGACCAGCGGAGCAAACCACATCAAGGCACGGAGAGGATTAGCAGACGAGCCCTAATTAGGAAAATGAGTGCACAGAAGTGATTTGGACCATGGGATCATTTAGGACAGAGGTTGGTGGGTGTTTTTAAGGACATTTTTGTGGGGAATCTTTTGGGAACACACACGGAGAGCAACCAGATCATTGTGTACCAACCTCTACGAGCTTCGTGGTGTTTCACTCCTGAATTATTTAACGCTGGTTCTGTCAGCCAAAAATGGTGTTTTCTAACATTGATTGCAGTGGAAAAACAAATATTTTGGGCTGATAAAGCTGATCAGCCAAACACTTGGTAAGACACTGGTGAGGAACATTCACACCTAAACCCAACAAACCAACTGTGAGCCTGAAAACGCTCAAATCCTGCTCATTCTATGGAAAAATACCTGCAGGGTTGATTAAAATCAACCCAGTTTTGCACCTATTTTCCTTGGCCCTTTTCCCCATTTATTTTCTTCACCCCTTTCCCCCATTTATTTTCTTTACCCTTTTACCCCATTTGATTTTCTTCACCCATTTCCCCCCATTTCATTTTCTTCACCCCTTTCCCCCATTTATTTTCTTCACCCCCTTCCCTCCATTCCATTTCCTTTGCCCTTTCCCCCATTTAATTTTCTTCACCTTTTTGCCTCATTTAATTTTCTTCACCCCCTTTCCCCCATTTTATTTCCTTCACCCTTTTGCCCCATTTCATTTTCTTCACCCTTTTGCCCCCTTTGATTTTTCTTCACCCCTTCCCCCATTTCTTTTCTTTTCCTTTCCAATAAATTGCTTTATGCTGTACAAACCTCCCATGCCCAGCATTCTGTCCCCAAAGAGCACGAAAAAACTGCATTAAACATGAATATATTTTATCTTGGAAGCCCCTGATCTGTATAAACCTCCTGAGCTCGTGCCCACAATTATTTCCTCTTTCAAACAGCATTAATTTACCTCCTCCTGGAGCTGCGAGCAAAGTCCTGGGAGGTGACCTGAGCTTTTCCATGGAGAACATCCAGGCTTGGATGCTCCAAAAGCTCAATCCCAAAGCAGCAACGAGCCATGTCCCCAACAATCCCAGAAATCCCAGCAATCCCAACAGCCTGGCAGGATTTAAATAGATCATAGAATCATAGAATGGATTGGGTTGGAAAAGACCTCCCAGATCATCAAGTCCAACTCTGGGTCCGACTCCAATCCCTTTACGACATCATGGCACTCAGTGCCACGGCCAAGCTCACTTGAAAAACCTCCAGGGATGGGGAATTCACCCCCTCTCTGGGCAGCCCATTCCAATCCCTGAGCACTCTCTCTGCAAACAAGTTTTTTCTCATCTCCAACTTCAATTTCCCCTGGCAGAGCTTGAGCCCGTGCCCCCTTGTCCTATTGCTGAGTGCCTGGGAGAAGAGACCAACCCCCACCTGGCCACAACTTCCCTTCAGGCAGTTCCAGGCAGTGCTGAGGTCCCCTCTCAGCCTCCTCTTCTCCAGCACAAACACCCCCAGCTCCCTCAGCCTCTCCCCACACCACTTGTGCTCCCCTCCCTTCTCCAGCCTCGTTGCTCTTCTCTGGCCCCGCTCCAGCCCCTCAATCTCTTGCCTCAACTCAGGGGCCCACAACTCAACACAACACTCAAGGTGTGGCCTCNTCCCAGCAGGTCGACACTCCCTCCCAACTTGGTGTCAGCAGCAAATTTGCTGATGATGGACTCAATCCCTTCATCTAAATCATCACTAAAGATGTTAAACAGGACTGGCCCCAACACAGACCCCTGGGGGACACCACTGGTGACCAGCTGGACACAGCCCCGTTCACCAGCACTCTCAGGGCCCTCCAGCTCCTGACCCAGGAGAGGGTACACCTGTCCAAGCCATGGGCTACCAGCTTTTTCAGGAGTATATTATGGGAGACAGTGTCAAAGGCCTTCCTGAAGTCCAGGCAGACACATCCACAGCCTGCCCCTCATCCACCAGGGGGGTCACCTGATTGTAGAAGGATATCAGGTTGGTCAGACAGGAGCTGCCCGTCCTTATCCCATGCTGGCTGGGTCTAATCCCTTGTCCATCCTGAAGGTGCTGTGTGATTGCACTCAGGATGATCTGCTCCATAACCCTGCCAGGCACTGAGGTCAGGCTGATGCACATTCCCATACTCCTCCTCAATGATCCGGCTTTTCTAGGAGAGCCGATCCGGCTTTTCCATCCCCGGGAACCACTCGGGGAATCCCCGAGGCATTTAAAGGTGAATCACTCTGGGCTAGGCAGAGCTGGGAGGTGATTCAGTCCCTTCGCTGAGTGATGTGCCATCGAAAATCCAATCACTGAATTCCCGAGCCTTTGGATACTGCTGGAAGTCACCAGGATTGCCCGAATGAAACTGCTTTCCCACTTTTCCTTCTTTGTACAAATCCTCTGGGATTTACACCCAGCTCTGGGATTTACACCCAGCTCAGTGCTGGAACTGAGAACACCACCAGGTACAAATGGGAACACCACCACTTACGAAGTTAATCCACCACAGGACAGGATTGGATCAGTTGAAGAAAACCCCGAAATTGATGCACCACAATCTTGTTCTAACCCTGACCTAAATCTCTGCATCATTTTCCTCTTCCAGGAGCACCAGGAAGAAAGCAGGAGGGAGGAATTAATATTCCTGGAATAAATGTTGCTGCTGGACTATGATCTTTAGCCCCTGGAAAAGATGAGAGGCAGCTTTGTCTCCAGAGCAGAGTCTGATCCTAAGCTGGAGCTGCTCCATTCCCAGAGGATCTGCCAGGGTTTGTTCCCTCTGATGGAACAAACAGGAAAAAGCACCACCATGATAACAGTGAGCATTTGGAAGAGGCTTTTATGGAAAAGCAGATCAACATAAGGAAAGAATTCCAGCCTGGCATCAGGAGTAGTGAGGGAAGCAAAGCCCCAGGGCAGGGAAAGCTGGTCCTGGGGAGGATTTTATCTCTCCTCTTGTGAAAGAAGATTCCCATTCACAAAGGCTGTGAACCCAAGGGAAGAGCAGGAGCAGGGAGAGGCAGGAGGAATCCATGCCCTATGGCTCTGGGAAGGCTGGAAACGGAAACCGTCCAGGGGAACAAGAGGAGAGCCTGTTGATGTCTCAGTCATGTTCACAAAGATGGAACTTCATCCTTTCTGGAAAGAAAGGGGTTTATGACTGAGACACCCTGGGGGGATGCTCAGATTGACCATCTGCCTGCTCCTGAATCTCCTTTTCCACTTTATTTCTGGTTTTACATGAGACTGTTTGACCTAAACGTGAGCAAACAGGAATATCCATCACTTGCAACGAGAAGCAAAGGGCATCACCAGCTCCAATGAGGTACTTGATAGGCCATAGATTGCCAAGCAACCACCCATCACCATTTCTGGGACCAAACCTAACCAAGCAACCACCCATCACCATTTCCGGGTCCAAACCTAACCAAGCAACCACCCACCACCATTTCCGGGTCCAAACCTAATCAAGCAACCATCCATCACCATTTCTGGGTCCAAACCTAACCAAGCAACCACCCATCACCATTTCCAGGTCCAAACCTAACCAAGCAACCACCCATCACCATTTCCGGGTCCAAACCTAACCAAGCAACCACCCACCACCATTTCCGGGTCCAAACCTAATCAAGCAACCATCCATCACCATTTCTGGGTCCAAACCTAACCAAGCAACCACCCATCACCATTTCCAGGTCCAAACCTAACCAAGCAACCGTCCATCACCATTTCCAGGTCCAAACCTAACCAAGCAACCACCCATCACCATTTCCACATCCAAACCTAAAAATGCAGTTGAAAATTCAGCTGTCTCGTGTTTGTGATGGGACATGTTGTTAGACCCAAACCTTCACCACAAAGTGTTACCCTTGGACTCAAACACAAGTCTGCTGGTACATAAAAATACAGATGATGCTCTTGCATGTGACCCAGTGAGTTATTTTTCTCCCTAGAAAAGCAGCCCATGGTCTTGAAGAAATATTCTCCTGCCTCTTACGAGGCAAAGAATTGTAGGAAGAATTTGTTATAATCCACCAGCCCGTTGGGCATTGATTCCTGCCTGGGCTGGTGCTTGTGGATGTGACTTCAGTTGGAGTTAAACACAGTATGGCACATGATGCCCTCACCAAATAAAATGCCTGTGGTGGACAGACCCAAAGAAAGGAGGTGGCATCACATCCTGTGTCTGGTTTTTATGTGGGTGTAGAAAGTCTTCATTTAAGTGATATCTTTAGGCAGAATCACACAATGGTTTGGGTTGGAAGGGACGTGAAAAACCATCCAGTGCCACTCCTGCCATGGGCAGAGACACCTTCCACTATCCCAGGTTGCTCCAAGCCCTGTCCAACCTGGCCTTGGACACTTCTAGGGATGGGGCAGCCACAGCTCCTCTGGGCAACTTGTGCCAGGATCTCTCCAACCTCCCAGCCCAGAATTCCTTCCCAATATCCCATCTAACCCTCTGGCAGTGGGAAACCATTCCCTTGCCCTGTAAACACACCTGGAGAGCGAAGTGAGGTCCCTATCAGACACACTTGGACTGCCAGAAGTTCTCCTCCTTCCCCCTTTCCCACCAACCTGAGACAGCGGCTTCTTGTGCGCGCAGTTGATGCCCCCGATGAAGACCATGTTGGGCATCACGGGCATGGGGTAGTCAAAGGCAAAGTCCAGCCTCTTCAGCCACACAGCCCCGTGGCTCAGGAGCTGTGCCATGGTCATTGGCCTCCCCAGGAACTCCGAGGCCAGGGCCTCGAAGGGCGAGAAGGCCACGCTGCAGCTGAAGGACTCGGAGAGGAAGAGCAGGAAGTTCTTCACCCTCTGGGAGAAGGTCATGCGGTCGCTGTGGAGGGACAACATCCGTGGCACGTAGGATGGCGGGTCCGGGCTCTGGGCAGCCTGGAGGTCGATGGCACATGGCACACCCCGCAGGAAGAAGACGCTGGGGATGGAGAAGTGCACAGCAACAATTTGCCCACAGGGGTTGAAAGGGTCTGTGAACATGGCATCAAATTTGCTGTCCTCGATGTACTTCATCATCTCCTGGTTGTACAACAGGGCCCTGCAGGAGGCTTCGAACATGGACGCGCTCTGCCGGAAACCCTTCAGAGTGTTCCAGAACCTGACAATGAAAGGCTCTTGGCTGAAGCACTTGGGACCAAAGGAGCGTATGTGAGCCTCCATCTCTTCCTTCTTGACGGGCACAGGGTATGTTTTCAGGTCATAGTTGTCCGAGGAGTCGATGAGGATCTTGTTGTCCGGTGCCAGCACCACGATTTGGTGCCCTCTGCGGCTCAGCTCTGCCAGCACGTCCTTCATGCTGAGCCAGTGGCTGCCCTCCATGGGGATGACCAGCAGCTTGCCGGCGCTGGCAGCGCTCAGGAGGCACAGCAAGGGGAGCAGCTGTGCCACCAGCATGTTGGGAGCTGCAGGAGAGGTGCCCACACGCAGGGAGGGAAGGGCAGGCTGGCTGGCAGGCTTTTGTAGCCGTGCCCCACCCGTGCCAACTTGGAAACGCCTCCCACTGATCCCTGTGCCCTTTGTCCCACCTCCTGTTTCAGGTATTCATGGGTTTGCACGCAACGGGGCCACGGCAAGTGAGTCATTGTCATAACAGGGAAAGTTTAGGTGTGGCTTCAAAGGTGGCTTTGCAGGAGCCAGGAAAGGTGTGTCACTTTCACTCACCTGAGCTGGGGCACCTCAGAGCTCTCCTCTTGTCCTCCCACCACCCCAAGCCTGGCTGTTATGACTATTGCAAGTGGCACAGAGATGAGAAATCAGTGTTAAAGTGTCTGGGTTTGGGGTTTTGCTTTGGTTTTAATAACCCAACCCAGCTGGTACCTCTGAGGAAAATCCACCTTTTCTTTCCTTCAATGCAGACCTGCAGTTTTTCTGAGAGAAGCAGCCAACAGATCTTCCCTCCTCTCTCCACACAACTTTCATCTCACCCCTTGTCCTATCAGCTGTAACATGAGGTTGCAAAAGAGCAGTTCACTGTTGGACCTCAGATAACACAGATAACACTCTCCAGATTCTCCAAGTCATGGCCAATGTGGAGGCAGTTCATGGGCAATGTCAGGTCAATTAATGACCAGTATCAGGGCAGTTCATGGCCAATATCAGGGGAGTTCATGACCGATATCAGGGCAGTTCATGGGCAATGTCAGGGCAGTTCATTACCAATATCAGGGCAGTTCATTACCAATATCAGGGCAGTTCTTAGGCAATGTCAGGGCAGTTCATGGGCAATATCAGGTCAATTAATGACCGGTATCAGGGCAGTTCATGGTCTGATGGGCATGAACAGGGCAATGTCAGGGCAGTTAATGGTCAATACCGAGGCAGCTCATGGGCAATGTTGGGGCAGTTCATGACCAATATCAGGGCAGTTCATGAGCAACGTTGGGGCAGCTCATGACCAATATCAGGGCAGTTCATGGGCAATGTTGGGGCAGTTCATGACCAATATCAGGGCAGTTCATGGCCAATGTCAGGGCAGTTCATGACCAATATCAGGGCAGTTCATGACCAATAGCAGGGCACTCCATGGGCAATATCAGGGCAGTTCATGACCCCAATTCTGTGGGTCCAGGTCCTTCCTGTTTGTGAACTACTAGGGGTTCAGATGTTGGTGATAACCTCTCGCTGAAGTTTATAAGTAGGTGGTGGGGAGGTGGCTTTGGGATAGATTTCCCTTCTCCAGAGCATTCAGGGCTCTACATCCCTGGTGGAGCTTTCCTTGCCATGAACTTCATGGTGGAAAAGCTTTGCCCTTCCTGAGGACCTGCCCTCCAGAAGGAGCAGCTCCACCACCCACACTGTCTCCATGGATGAACTTAACGGGAATTTCCAAGCAGCTCAGAGAAAAGGGATGCCCAGAAAACACATCAGTAGCTCATAACCCCTGCCAAGGCTGCTCAAGGAACAGGCTATTCCCAAATTTATAGAATCTATTCCCAGATTTATAGAAAACACCCAGAAAAGCTTAAAACCATGACCTGTAAGAGAAGAGGAAGATAGAATTTCAGGAGCATTTCATTGACACCTTGATGTCACAGCATGGAAAGGAATCCATCTGGTAGATGGCTGGGACAGAGAAAAAGGTGATGAATGGGTAGAGTTTGTTCTCTAACCCTCACTGTGGGTGGATGGAGGAGGGATCTATGGAAACATGGACAGGCAGCTCCCACTGGGAAGGGAGGACAGTGAAATTCAGGTGAGTTCCATGTCATGTAACTGCTTTAGGTTTGCCAGGATGAGATACAACCCGGACACTGGACAGCAGGGAATGTCCTTTCTGCATCATGAAGGATTTCATCACCCTTCAACCTTTAAACCTCAAGATGTTTTCAGGGAGGATTTGATATGAGGATGGGAGTGGCCATGGGAGAGGGTGGGATGAGATGGTCTTTAAGGTGCCTTCCAACCCAAACCATTCCGTGATTCTGGTTTTCTATTTACATTTTTGCCTGTTCACCAGAAAAAAAACACCAAACAACAACAACAACAAAACCAACCAACAAACAAGCAAACAAACAACAAAAAAAAATCAAACAAAATACCCAACAAAAATCTCGCCAAGATAAAATGTTCTACCTGAGAGAGATTTTTCTTCTGCTGACAGTTGATCCCTCCAATAAAAGCCATGTTGGGCATCACCGGTTTGGGGAACTCAAACACAAAGTCGTATCTCATTAACCAAAAGGACCCCTGGCTGAGAAGCTCCGTGGCCGTCACCTTCCTGTGCAAAACCTCCTGTGCCAGCTCCTCGATCTTGGCATAGATTGGCTTGCAGTAGAAGAGCTCCAGGAGGTGCACCAGCATGTTCTTCACGCGCTGGGGGAAGGTCATGGTGTCCGAGTGGTACAGGAAGAACCTGGGGGTGTAGGAGGGAGGGTTTGGGCACTGGGTGGCATCCAAGTCCATCCCACAGGGAAAGCCCCTCAGGAAGAAGACAGAAGGCACTGCCAGATACTCTGCCACCACTGGGCCACACATCAGGATGGGGTCTGTGAACACCACGTCGAAGTGACTCTCCCTCAGGTACTTCATCAGCTCCTCATCGTGCAGGAGGCCCCGGCAGTTCAGAAAGAACACCTGGGACAGCTCCATTGAGCTCTGGTAGGAGGCAATGATGAGCTTCAGGGTGGATTGCTGCACAAAATGAGTGTCCACAAACTCCTTGAGCTTCTCAGCCAAGTAGCCCTCGGGGTAGGGGGTGGGAAACACCTTCACGGTGTAACTGGTCGGCTCCTCTGCACTCATGTACAGGCTCGTTGATGGCACCACCACCACCACCTGGTGGCCCTTCTGCTGCAGCTTCTCCACCACGGGGCGCATGCTGAGCCAGTGGCTCCCATCCTGAGGGATCACCAGGATCTTCCCACCTTCCACAAGGATGAGGGACAGTGCCAGGAGAAGGAGGAGACCATAAGAGTGCCGGGAGGGAAGAGCCATTCTGGTGGGAGGGAAGTTCTGCTCCACAGGGAGCCCACACAGCCCTTTATGTGCAGGTCCATGCCAACCAAGCAGGGTACTCATTGGCCATGGGAATAAATGTTTAACCTACTGTTCTTGGGGGGATTATCCTCCCACATTCCACATGGAAGCGAAGGGAAACGCAGCGGCCTCGGAAGGACTTTTGGACTTCTGTTAATGTTCAAGCTGGAAGGTCTGTCAGCACCTTCCTGAGAGCAGGGCTGGCACCTCCTTACAGTGATGGGGGCTAAACCACCACTGTCCTGGTAAATTCCTGCTGGGAAGATGAGCCTGGTTCTGCTTTCCAAGGATGATCCAGCAGAAGGGATGGAAAGCACAATCCCATTTCTCACATGGATTACATCAGCATGAGGCTGATGTTAAATTCCCACCCCCTGGGAGTGAGGAAACCTCCATCTCCTGAAGAGATTCCAGCCACCAGCCAAGCCCTAATCTGAGGAGGAGGAGGAGGACAATCCTGTTGGGTTTTTTTTTCTCCTCATGGTGCTAGACCCCAAAAAAACCCCAGAATTAAATAATATAGTATAATATAATACAGGATCCTGTCCTGGATCAAAACTACCATGGCCAGCAGGCCCAGGGCAGTGACCTTTCCCCTGGACTCTGCCTTGGGGAGGCCACACCTTGAGTGTTGTGTTCAGTTCTGGGCCCCTCAGTTGAGGAAAGAGATTGAGGGGCTGGAGCGGGGCCAGAGAAGAGCAAGGAGGCTGGAGAAGGGAGTGGAGCACAAGTGGTGTGGGGAGAGGCTGAGGGAGCTGGGGGTGTTTGTGCTGGAGAAGAGGAGGCTGAGAGGTGACCTCAGCACTGTNTGGCCTGGGGGCAACCAAAGGGGAAGGAGATCAGCACAGACCTTTGGGGACACCAAGAAGGAGCTGGTCTGTGGCCACTGCCTTGAAAACCCTTCCTGTGTGTTGTGGACCAAGCAAACTGGAGAGGAGGTGTGACACCTTCCCCTGATCCCACTGGGAACACACATGGAAAACCCCAAGAGCCAAAGGAGACCTCTGGGCTCTGCTCCTCTCACAGCCACATCAGCCACCACATCCAGGTTTCTCCTGGATTTCCCGTTCCTTGCAATTCCCTGCCATGAACTGAGGCCCTCAGGGCTCTGCTGGGGGAAAGTTCTGGGATTTATGGAAGTAGAAGCAATGCCAGACGAAAGATTTTTGGGTGGTGCTAAAGAGGTCCTTGAGAAGAAAAGAGACCATCAGCAGCACAAAATTTTCCTTGTTCTTTTCCTGGAATTCCCAACACCTTCAAGATGGAGAACCAAACCCTTGCAGCTCTGGAGAAGGGGGTTTATCTCAGTGGACCCCCTGAAGGTGCTGGGACTGCCCTGAGCAGCTCCACTCTGGCACACGGACCAGGAGGAACCACCTTTAGATGTGGAAAATCAATTTCCAGACAGGGACAAGGTGGGGAAGTGGTGGGAGACAGCTCAGACTGAAGGTGTGAGACAAACAATTCTCATGAAATGCTGGAAATTTGGAGGCAAGACCTGACAAGAACTGAGCAGGTGAATTTGGAATTTGCTACTTGGTGTGTTTTTCGCTCTGGGCTCCGTATGATTTTCAGCAAAATCAGATGAAAACAGCCCCAAAAACTTCGTCTTCCACTAAAAGAGAATAAATCTTGGATAGTGTTGCCCCATTTTCTTATGGACTGCAGAAATTCCCTGCTTTGTGTGCCAGACCAAGGGAGCAAAAACTGTGGGGAAGGTGAGGCAGCAAAGGCAAGGGCAGAATTAATTAAATAAATAAATAAACAACAATAAAAGCAGAGGTAAAGGGAGACCAGGCAAACAAAGAAAGGACGAAGTTCTAAGGTTAGCACGGGTCGGGTCAGAGCTGGGTAATCATTAGTGAGACAATTAATCAGTCTGGCTCGTTATTTCAAAACAACAGGATAAGTTCCTCTGTGTTTGTTTTGCATTGGAAGAGCAAAGGGCACCTGAGTGAGCGAAAACTCTGAGCAGCTGAGACTGAGCTAAAACTCATCTCTGAGCTGGACTGAGTTAAACTCATCTCTGAGCAGCTGAGACTGAGTTAAACTCATTTCTGAGCTGGACTGAGCTAAAACTCATCTCTGAGCTGGACTGAGTGAAACTAATCTCTGAGCAGCTGAGACTGAGCTAAAACTCATCTCTGAGCTGGACTGGGCAGATTTCGGAGTGGCAAACAGGTTTTCCTACCTTGGTATTTGCCTGCATAGGATAAGGCAGGATTGGGGTTTTCCCAGGAGGACTTCAAAGGAAGAAACACAGAAACACAGAAAAGCACAGAAAAGCAATTCTGTGAGATGGAAAGGGCTTGAAATGTTTGTGAGAGTAGCAGGAAAGGAAATCCCACAACACAGATATATCCTTTCCTTCCCTTTCC
>VWZD01001209.1:0-32542 GCA_013396695.1 Sakesphorus luctuosus
CCAACCCAATTGATTCTGTGATATAAAAATCTGCCTTGCTTGTTCATCGTCATTTCCCATGAGCCTCTCAGACGTTGGTACAAGACAGATCTTGAACTGCTGCCTAATCATGGCTCTTTTCACTAATCAAAGTTTCTAATCACAACTCTTCTATCATGCTCCATTACAGGCATACAAAGTTATTCCTTTTACTAATCTCAAAGCATGCTGTTCATTCATTCCTTTTGCCTTTCCTAGGCAGAAAGATGAATGACTTTTATTTGAAATCTATCTTCTTAATTTCTGATGCTTTCCAATTAACTCATCTTTCATAAGTTTCTGAGAAAAAGCTATTTTAAAATTTTATACATGGGCAAAAACCCCACAAGAGTAAGTGATCAAAGCTACATTGTGAACTGTCTCTGAAAAGCACCAGCAAAACAACTTCAGGGTGGGCTGCATGAGGAAAACCCACTGCTGGAAAGGTGTACAAACTGCAGCAATTAAGTGGAGTGCACTGTTGCAAACAGAAGCACCTTCCTCTAAAAGAATACCAAGAAATTCAGGTTACTCTTTTACACTCTACACCCAATTTGTTGTTTCACAGGAAAAACACAGCCATAGTTTCACCCTTCAAAAACATCTTTACAACACTTCAACAACTTCACAGGGCCAGCTTCACCTTTACAAATCATAAAAGCAATTTCACTCCTAAAAGAAAAATACTTCATTAACCATAAAACATACCTCTGGATACAAAACCTGCCAAGCTCTGAAGGCCACTAAAGAAGAATGGTACTAGATCATATGTGAAAGTACCTGATCAGGTTTGATAGGACCTCTGTGGTCACTACTGGATGACAAAATATAACCCAAAACTAGAGCACAAAGTATGTGTGGATGTCTAAAGGCTCACAGTGCAAAGTGTGATTTCCTACTGATTTTAGCTTTATCTGATAAGATCTATTTTCCTTTAAATCCTATTTCACCTAATAAAGCTATTTTCCAGCTGCCACTCTCTTGATGAAAAAAACCCAACCCACCCCAACCAAAAAAACCACCACCACCAAAAAAAACCCAAAAAACCCCCAAACCAACAAAACAGAAGATTGAGTTGGAGGTTAGTGAGAGCTTCCTGTAAGAACTGAGAACCTGCTACTGCTTTATGCCATCATGGTCCCCCTGTTTGTCCTCAATCACCTCCTCAAGACTGAGGGAGGAGGAAGGTGGCCCAAAGCCTGCCCTGTCACCATGGCACGGCTGAGCCATGGCAGGGGCACTGGGTGCTGTTCAGGGACAGACTCTGGGTCCTCCTGTGCTGCCTCCCAGGGTGAGGGGTGGCAGGAAAAGAAAGCAGAGCCAGCACAGCAGAACATGCAAAGCCTGGGCTTAGCTGAGTGATTAGCTCTGCATCGTGAAATGCCAGCAGAGCAAACCTCACCTCTGGACAAGGGAAGGCAATTAAGGAAAAAAGAAAAATGACTAAGGGAAATTCTCCCTGTGATTTAATGAGCCGTGAGGGGGAGGGAATATTTTGAACCACAGGCAATAACTCTCCTATCACTCAAAATAGGTATCTACAGCTCAGATGTCAATGAAGGTTTTCCACAAAAACAATTACTCAAAATCTCTTGTTAGAGGAAGACCAAAAAGAATGAAACCATCTCTCTTGTTTTTCAGAGATGCTCTAAGTGGAAAACATGATGATTCTATGATGAGCTGTCTCTGGGCTCCAACCCACTCAGTTCTATTAGTGCTTGCTACAGCTCCTCTCACATCCACTCAGCTCCTCACCTTGCAGATTCATTACAGGCACAAACGCTCCAAAGCCCCTTATGACACAGGGCAGCCCTTGCCCTCAGAGTCCAAGCTGATTTGATCTCTTTTAGCTTTATGGCCATTTAGGGCTGAATTGTGAAAGAGAGTAGGAACCCTGTTTCCTCCATATCATTTGGCTTCCTGCACCACACACTTTTTTCCCTGCCCCTCCTTTTGCTTTCTAGAAGACCGAGGTTAGAGGGTACAGTGCACCATTTGCACATCAAAAGCAGCAGCACTTTACATAAAAATGAAAAGCAAGCACTTCTCTGGTTTCTGTGACTAAGAGCTCAAGATTTCCGTCCTCTGAATCTGTAACTTCAAATTCAGGTGTTACTCAGTTCATCAAGACTGGCTCAGTTAATTATCTTTAAAGTGAAGAAGCTCCCCCACTAACCAGGGTTACCTGATATGTATTTGCCAGAGACATTTTCTTCCCAGACACTCTTCTGGAGCAGTTAAAGACCTCACTGCCTTACCTGAAAGAACATAAGAAAAACATGCAATCAAGTTCAAAGATCATAAAGAAGCAATTCTGATATATCTAAAGCTACAAACAACTTATCTGAGGGCTGAGTGGCACTGCCTCATTTACTGGGGTATTTTGGTGTCTGTTTTCAGCTGGTCACTGTGGTCTCAGGTGTGTCAGATTTTGTAATTAAAACAAGCAGGTGACTCCCTGCTCCACCTGACTCAACCCAACAAGAGGACACAAGGACAAAACACTGTTCCAGGTTGCTGTAACTCCATGCTGAGGTGGAGGCCTTGCCCTGAGTTTCTCCATGGAGGTGCTTTTTCTGCAGCATAATGTTCAATCCTGGTGTGAACAACGTGCACACGAGCTGTTAGTGCAGGACAGGGAGCACACCATGGACTCTCAGCTCACTTGGGACCTTTGCCAGGCTCCAGGAAATGCAGCCCTGATGCAGCATCACTGCACCTGCTCTGCTCAGCAGGAGGCAGAAGTGATCCATAAAGTCCAACGTGCCCAAGCACTCGCTGAAGTTCGACTGTATCACACCTCAGCTTTACACCCTTGGGACATCAGACCAACCACCAGGAACCTAAACCCACCATCCACCCTCCAGAGAGCAGACAGGCAAATGAACATGTAAATACCTAGTTCTGTTTCTGAAAAAGACCCTTATCAAGGTCTGTAGCCCAGTGCTTGGCATGCCCCAGACAGGGGAGGCTGAAGGTCCAAGCTCTCACACCCTTGCGTGGCACAGCAACTGGCCATCTCTGTGTTGTTCCTCTACCCCTTTCACTGATGGCCACAGAAATCAGGTAGGTGAGTGCAAAAAGGCCTTAAAAGGGGTAAGAGGAAGGTTCAACCACGTCCCTTCTCCCCCGTAACGTGACTGTGATGTGACATCAATTTTAATGAGTTCCCTGCCTAGAAACGTACCTGGCCACCCACACACCAGACAGAGCAGTGAGGTGGGAACAGCAGAATGAGTGACTCAGAAATACCAGCTGTTTCCCACAGTGTCTCACTCCTCCCAACACCAACAGCAGTGGGTGGTGTTCGAGCTGTCCTTGACCTTGCCAAATCCCTCCTCAGCTACTTCCCACCATTAGAAATGTTGATGTCTTTCCATGAATGCATTACCAGTTTCATGAGGAAGATCCATGTGCTTCAGGTGGTTTAAAAGAAGAATAGGTGGCAGACAATTCTTATGCCCAGGAGAATCATGCTATGAGCACACAGGATGGCACAGTCCTTTGACCTGTGCCAGTCAATCAAGGGAATTTATCATTCACAGATCCTAAAGCCCTTGTTAAATCCTCACAGATATCTGATGTATTTCCCTTTGCATCTTCAATTAGAGTCAGATCATTTAGAGAAATTGCACTGGATCAGAAAAAAGTATTTACAATCACTCAGTTTCAACAAACTTCCTTCCATTTTCCATCTATTTTTTACTTAATAAAGCACACAGTGCAATGACAAGTTGGAGATCAGAAAAAACTTCTTTGCAGAGAGAGTGCTCAGGCATTGGAATGGGCTGCCCAGAGAGGGGGTGGATTCCCCATCCCTGGAGGTTTTTAACCTGAGCTTGGCCGTGGCACTGAGTGCCATGATCTGGTAAAGGGACTGGAGTTGGCCCAAGGGTTGGACTTGAGAATCTCAGAGGTCTTTTCCAACCCAATTGATACCATGGTTCTATGACAAGCTCTTCAAATACAACACAAAAGTGTTTATGAGTATATTGCTATTTGCATAGGAATCAATGTCCCTCCCCTTCCCTTTGAAAATAAATTTTACCAAATCTCAGACACATTTCTCTGCTAATGCTCTGTGGCTCCAGTGAAGTCAGTCGTGGCACTACCATGTTATTATACAGAAGGAACAGAATAGTGGCTGCAGAGAAGACAATACTGCCATCACTCCCTGAAAGCCTTACAGGATTGCCACTCATCTGAAATGCTTTGTCCTTTTATTGCACTTTGAGTGGTAAAAGGGAGAATCTCCTCAAATTAGAAGCTGGCCTTGGCTGTTGAAGTCTTACGTGGTTATCTCTCTAATGGTTGCCAAAGCAGACACTGAATTTGCTACTTATTTGGAGAAAACTACACCCATCTTTTTATAAAGACTTGGTTTTATGTGTTCCAGATCTGTGCTGATTCTTCCAGGACACTGAAAAGCCAATTCCACACACATCAAGAACTTGGGTTCCCCACAGACCGACTGGACTTGTTTGGTTGGGAACAAGGTGAGAAAAACAGCCACATTTTCCTGCTCTCTGGCAAGTCTACACCAAACCCAAAGGAAGGAAAAAGAGCTTTCTATTAGACTTCATAAAGTGGTAAGAGATAAAAGGCACACAGAACGTAAGTACTGACAGCTGGCAAAGGCCAGGGTGGTCTGGAGAAGGTGGGATAACCTGTGCCATGTTCAAGGGGTAATCACATTCAAACCAAGGCTGACTGGATACACACATGGGCATTTTCCCCAGCTCTGTTTCTTGTGAAGCATGGAGAAGAAACTTGAAACTCCCCATGTCAACAGCATAAACAAACACTTTCAAAAAAAATAACACAGTTCAGCTGTCAAAACTATCTGTTAGGCCCCATCTTCAGTGCAATCCTGCCTTTCTGCCTGCCTCATGCATTCAGAGGTTGTTGCTGGAGTCACTTCCTCTTGTCTGTCCTATTTAACTAATGTAATTCAAGAGAATAAAATAAACTATTTCTGCCATAGCAGGAAGGCACATAGTGAACTGTGGAATACCAAATCCACCAATTCACTTTATTCAGTGGATACAAATTTTACCCATAATACTCCTCTGTAACTGTCTGACACCAAAACAGAACAAATAATTCAGTGATCACACCTGCACCCGGAACAGTCTGTCTTGTTCAGGACTGAGGTCATCCAGAGAGGGGAGTTTGCAGTGCAGCTGCTGCACTTTACATAAACACAGAGCTGCCATGGAAATTGGAATGCTTGCTTCTCACCCCTTCTCCTTTTCTTCTTCTCCTTCTTCTTCTTTTCTAATACAGTTTTTCCATATATTTTGGCAAACTGAATTTTGTGGGCAGCTGTGGGGTTTTTTTTCTAATTTGAGAATGAGATACATCACAAAATTATTTCCTATTGTAAACAACAGAGCTGTCTGATGATTTTAGTATGATATTAAAAGAAGGTTCTCAACTATTTTTACAGCATAAGGAATGGAAATTTTAACTGCCTAACTGTACTTTTTTGAAAGCAGGCAAGGCAGAGTTTTAAAGGAGAAATGCCCAGCAATTCAGACTAAGAGAACCAAACTGATGTTTTATGCTTACTGACTTTCCGTGGTAAAATAACCCAGCATCCATTCACTTCTCCAAAAATTACCCTCCTTCTCCTCCTCCACATCTGTCATTATGCTAAATAAATAACTTACCATAAGGGAATAGTTCCTGTCATTTCTCATGTGCTAAATCCACATCCTCTTCCCAACACTCTTAATGGGTCACTTTTATTAAGAGCATTACTCATTATACACCTGTTCAGTGCTTACCAAAACCAAACTGGAAACATTTCTCAAACCATACTGGTCAAGTCTCAGTCCAGGATAACCCAAGTTATGTTATAGCTACTATTTAACAGAGACAGTAAAAAAATTCTGCAACACAAATATATGTTCAGTAAACCCCAAGATAACTATAGAATCATAGAATGGATTGGGTTGGAAAAGACCTCCCAGATCATCAAGTCCAACCCTTGGGCCAACTCCAGTC
This sequence comes from Sakesphorus luctuosus, assembly GCA_013396695.1. Taxonomy (NCBI): domain Eukaryota; kingdom Metazoa; phylum Chordata; class Aves; order Passeriformes; family Thamnophilidae; genus Sakesphorus; species Sakesphorus luctuosus. The sequence goes on from VWZD01001209.1 coordinate 6,028, forward strand.
CCTTTACCACATCATGGCACTCAGTGCCACGGCCAAGCTCAGCTGAAAAACCTCCAGGGATGGGGAATCCACCCCCTCTCTGGGCAGCCCATTCCAATCCCTGAGCACTCTCTCTGCAAAGAAGTTTTTTCCCATCTCCAACTTCAATTTCCCCTGGCGGAGCTTGAGCCCCCCGTGCCCCCTTGTCCTATTGCTGAGTGCCTGGGAGAAGAGACCAACCCCCACCTGGCCACAACTTCCCTTCAGGCACTTCCAGACAGTGCTGAGGTCACCTCTCAGCCTCCTCTTCTCCAGCACAAACACCCCCAGCTCCCTCAGCCTCTCCCCACAGCACTTGTGCTCCACTCCCTTCTCCAGCCTCCTTGCTCTTCTCTGGCCCCGCTCCAGCCCCTCAATCTCTTGCCTCAACTCATGGGCCCAGAACTCAACACAACACTCAAGGTGTGGCCTCCCCAAGGCAGAGGCCAGGGGAAGGCTCACTGCCCTGGGCCTGCTGGCCACGCTACTTTGGATCCAGGCCAGGATCCCATTGGCCTTCTTGGCCACCTGGGCACACTCTTGGCTCCTCTTGAGCTTCCTGTCCCTCAGTCCCCCCAGGTCACTTTCTGCCTGGCTGCTCTCCAGCCAGTCTGTGCCCAGCCTGGAGCGCTGCAGGGCTTGGGGTGGCCAAAGGGCAGGACCCAGAGATACTATAGTATCTCTATGTTCATGGTTCATTAGCCTACATCAAAACAGATCCAAGGTCTCATTTTGCAAAGAGCTCTGCAAGGGTGCACCTTTTTTTATCCATGTTCCCACTTGTAGATGTTCTAACTGAGCCAAAGTCCCCCCACTGAAGCAACCTGGGAATGCCACTTCAGTAAATATTCTTAGTGGGACCCATTCAAATTCTCATATACCCTGGCAGAATAAGCAGGAAATTCAGTAACAAAAAAAGGAAATATATTTGCACATTTCAATGCATTAATATAATGCAGGACTTCCATTCTTCTCAATTCAAGTTCCTGTGTATATGTAAAAGAGGATGAAGGAAAATTTTCCATTTCAAACTATGGACTGTGCTACAAACGGCACCAAGAGAGGAAAATGTGTCTGCCAGTCCAGCTGAATGTCATCTAGCAACTGTTATAGAAGGTACTTACTGGAATGAGTGGCACAATCACCATTTCTTCAATTGCAAAGAATCCTCTCTGAAGCTAAAAAAAAGGCAACGTGGTTGTTTTGCACTTTTACTGAGCGTGTTCGCATTACATCAGTGTTTGCATCAAAGCTGGTAGGGCAAAGAGGGAAGCAAAGCCAATTTGATGAACTGATGTAATCAAGCCCAGCATCTCTCTGGGGTTTTTTTGTTCCTATGGCCACAATGACATCAGCCTGCTCTGCCTATTCAGTGGTGGAGGGCACCGACAGTTCCTCACCTCTGCTCACACACTTCTCCATTCTTTTCCTTCTCTCTTGATGTGTCAGCATGCACAAGAGGAGGACTCCACTTTCTTAAGTCCCATTTCAGTGGCTCACAAAACACCACTTAGCTCACATTTCTTGCTCTAAATGTTTCCAGCTATCACAAACATCAAAACTTGCCTTAAGAAAGTGGAAACGGAAGAAAGAGAAATCTCAGGAATTGAACTGAGTGCACCTAAACAGGGTAAAGTGGGGCAAAATTTACACACTGGAACCCACACTGTTCCAGAACCAGCTGTACTTTAGTATGGCAGATACTCCTCCATGCCCAGAGCTGACCTGGAGAGCTTAGGGAGCTGTTTGCCTGCCAGGCTGGGAGATGCTCAGCTGGCACTGCCCCCATGCAGACACCCACGAGGGGCTCCCAGCACCCAGGTTTGCTCAGCTCCATGGCTGGTTCAGAGGCTCCCAGCACCCAGGTTTGCTCAGCTCCATGGCTGGTTCAAAGGCTCCCACCAACCTAGGCAAGTAACTCTGCTTCTCTGGATCAGGTTCTCTGCCTGGAAAGCCAGAGGGATGACACTAATCTAAAAGAGAACTTCCTGAAGAGAAGGTGATTCACTTTAGGTTGACACAATCCAGCCCTGAGGTTCCCCATTTAATTCATGCCCTCATCTGAGCCACACCACCCAGGCCAGAATACATTAAGGAAGATGTATTTGCACATGGCAAAGGCTGCAAAGCTCAGTGACACATGAGAAGTGTTCCTGAAGCTCCCAGTGCACACAGAGGACACTCCAAGATCTGCTGCTGAGGCTGCCTTGGCTCTGCTGTGCTGGCCAGCACACACACACACACACACACACACACACACACACTGCACAGCAGCTGCTGGCAAAACTCAGCCAAACAGAGGCAAAAATAGCCACCAGCAAACCAACAAACTTATTAACCAAACAATCCCCCCAGCTCCACTTTCTCCATGTCTTAAACTGTTAGGAGACACTAATAAAGAGAAAATAGTCTTAGACACTCAGATCTCTAGATTGTGATTTTTTTTAACCTTTTTCACTGAATTATATCCTTTGCAAGGTTTAAGGAAGGCAACATTTTGCAGCACCCAGACTGCAATTAAAGCAACCCTGCCATAGCCCCAAAAAAATTAAATGTCATGCTAGACGGTTATGCACATCAGATTATCACAGAGTTCTTGTTACCCAATTCATATATTCTTCAGTTGAAGTCAGATAATTAATTTCCATATTTTCCATTACAAAATGTAGACAATAAAAAGAATTATTCTCTGTGGCTGAATTGCCTGCTCCAAATCCCCAGAACTGACGATTTTTATCTGCAAACTGTCCTTCCCATTAGTAAAAAGGAGCACAATCCCCCCACATCTGCTGTGATTTTTGAGCAGCTTCCCAAGTAACGTGCAAAGAAATGAGCAAACATCTGAATAACCAGAAGTCAAATGTATTAGAGCAAAGGTATTATAAATATAAAAAAATACAAGTGTGTTTTATGGACAGAAATAGTCATGTACATGTTGAAATGTATATAGGTATTACACATTTATAGAATTTATATCTAATATATAGGTATATTATATTTATATTGCATTTATGTTATCTATATGTCTGTATATTGTGGATATATTTACACAGATATAAATATACACACTTTTATCTCTAGATAATATATAATTCTTAACTCACATGGCTTTTTTTTTTTTCTTTTCCATTTGGGAGAAGCTGTCAATTTAAAACCCAGAACTTGATATACATCTACCCTTAACCCTTCTGTAAGCCACGCAGTAAGAGCCTAAAGGATTTATTTAATATTCTTCTTCCTTGCAGCTGACAGACATCTGACAACACAGAACTGTAACATTTCATTTCATTTCTCCATAGGCTTATTCCACTGAGCCCCAGATGTTTTAGCAAAAGGAAGAGAAAGATGTTCCACATTTTTAGTGTGGGGGATGGGAAATTTTTTTACAAGAACGTCCCTTGCTTTATTAATTTCTGCAAAAAAAAAATATTAGGAGGCATTAATTTTAAAAACAAATTAAAATATGAGTAGCAAAGCATTCTTGCTGATTACCTTGCTGGTATTTTTTTTCCAATATGTGTGCTAAGGCACCATGTGTGCCAGAGCCAGTGTGATATTTTCCAGAGGACATTCCATATTATCCCCCTAAACTTATCAACACATCAATTTGACAGAAAGAAGCCAAACTGCAACAGAAGACATTTATCCCTTTCTAGTTCCATGCCACATGAATTAAGCAGAATATATATAATGAAATGCAACTAGGAAAGATTATAATAATCCCTAAAATGCATTGCAAGGGAATTATGTTCCATTTCATTGCAAAGCCTTCCAGAAACAGAGACTTCAGGTCTTTGTTTAACCTGCAGTACCTTGAGAAACTGGACAGAGGGGTTTTTACAGACAGAAAGACAAAGCATCCAGAGGCACTTCTGAAGGGCCTGGGACTGCAGCAGGGAAGGCTTTCAAATAACCAGATACAACATTCCCAAACACAGTCACCTGCCTTAGACAGAGCAATGAGCTGCTGGAAAAGGGTCAAAGCAGCCAACAAAACCCTCAGAGAGCTGGGAGAAGGACAGATCAAAGTAATTCAGAGCCAGGGAGAGGATATAAACAACCTGTAATTCAAGGAAGCTCCATTTTTCAATGTACCAGCTTGGTCAACAGCAGAAATCTATCAGAAACAAAACTGAGTATGCTGGTTAGGATTAACTTTAAGGCTAAGTATTTAAGCTCTTTTTGCACTTCTCTTTGCTAAGGACTGCATTTAGTCTGAAATGCAGAGTGTAAGCAAGACAGCTGGAGAGGGATGAGTTAGGGGCTCTTTAGAAAGAAGAAAAAGTGCGATATAAAATACTATTGCCTGATAACACAGATATTATTATCATCTAGATTAAAAAAACACTGTCTTTATCCGGACTACAAGTGACTGAACTCTGCTCGAGAATAAAGTATTAGATGAGGGGATTGAGTCCATCATCAGCAAATTTGCTGCTGACACCAAGTTGGGAGGGAGTGTCGACCTGCTGGAAGGCAGGAGGGCTCTGCAGAGGGATCTGGAGAGACTGGAGAGATGGGCTGATTGCAATGGGCTGGAGTTCAACAAGGCCAAGTGCAGGTCCTGCCCTTTGGCCACCCCAAGCCCTGCAGCGCTCCAGGCTGGGCACAGAGTGGCTGGAGAGCAGCCAGGCAGAAAGGGACCTGGGGGGACTGAGGGACAGGAAGCTCAAGAGGAGCCAAGAGTGTGCCCAGGTGGCCAAGAAGGCCAATGGCATCCTGGCCTGGATCCAAAGTAGCGTGGCCAGCAGGCCCAGGGCAGTGAGCCTTCCCCTGGCCTCTGCCTTGGGGAGGCCACACCTTGAGTGTTGTGTTGAGTTNCATTGGAATGGGCTGCCCAGAGAGGGGGTGGATTCCCCATCCCTGGAGGTTTTTCAGCTGAGCTTGGCCGTGGCACTGAGTGCCATGATCTGGTAAAGGGACTGGAGTTGGCCCAAGGGTTGGACTTGATGATCTCGGAGGGCTTTTCCAACGCAATCCATTCTAGGATTCTATTTCCAAAGTTTACTTGGCAAAGTTTCATAAGCTCTACCTTTCATTGAACATTAGTTAAAAGATTGACCCTTTATGTTGTCAGGTGATGAAAAATCACATATACAGCAACTTAAATATCCTGCTTAATAGCCTCAGAAAAATATACCATCCTTCCAGAAAAGACAAAGATGTTCCATGGTGATACTGGCAGAGCATCCTTACCTATGAATAAAACAAAAATGCTTCCAGGGTGTACAGGGACCACACTGAATGGAAAGATTGTCCTCCTGCAGAAGTAAAAACCTGTTCAAGTCAAGAATAGAACTTTCTCTGCCTCAAATCTCCAATGGAGCAATTGTGTCACTGCCTGGAAGGCCACTGGGCAGCACATTAAAAAATAGACCCAATTTTAGCAGTCAGAAAATATGGAGGTTACAACTGGAAGGGATTTAAGTTCTAGGCTGGAGACAACACAGGGCAACTGAGCAAAACAGTTTCACATACTCCAGAGTTAGTGTTATTATACCAAACTGCACTGCTGTTTTAAGAAAACTTCATGTAACAACACCTTAGCAGTGCCTGGCAAAATGAGCCCTGAGCTGCCACTGGGTACATCTGTGACGTAAATTAATTGGAATATTTCCTGCTGACACACAAACCGACACAGAAAAACCCACCAGAAGAGGAGGATGAGGTGCATTATACAGAAGGTGAGAAAACAAAATCTCTGTGTTGCCTTTCACTCTCCCTTTTCAGATACTGATCTACCAAAGATGTCAAACAGATGATATGCCAGGGCAGCAGCACAGCAGGAAAGGGCTGCCACATCCTAACCTGCTGCTCTGTGACTCTGCCTTTCAGGTGGGGCATCCTAAGGACTGAACAACAGCTCAGACTTTAAATGGAACAGAAAAGCTTTTAATACACTGTGCAAAACAATAAACTGATTAACACACGGGGCAGACTTCAGGGCACTCTGGAGGTCATCACTGAAATAGCATTTACAAAAGTCATGAATAGCTTCAGCAAAGAGCCAGATGTGCTTTGTATAGGACAGTCAGAGGTTCCTGATGGTGCTGCTCAGGGCAGACCAAGTATTTCAGAACAAAAAAACAGGAACAGGAATTCCAAATTGTGCTTCTCAAGAATCTGTGGAAGCTTCTCCAGATAAAACAGGTTTCTAGATTAACATGTCCTTTTTTCCATCTCTGAAATCACATCTCTGCAATTACTCATGGAACAGGATAAAGCAGAATCCTGCCTTGGTCCATCTGCTGCAGTACAGTCCCTTCCCACCCCCAGGATTTCTGCTGAGGTTCTCTGGAAGCTGCTGCACTGGGAATTGAGATTGGGAAGAAACCTTTCATTTTGTCTTACATTGCCATTTACAATTTTCCTGAGAGAAAACAAGCCCAGTGTTGAGGTCAGATGGGTGCCAAGGTCTGCCTCATGCAAGCTGCATTTATCAGCCATGTGCAAATCCCTCCCCCAGCACATCCATGGAACATCTGATCTGAACACAGGCTGGCAAACCATCCGGGATTTCTGAGCATCTCTGGCTCCAGAGGAACTGTGACTCCAACTGAATGTCCCAGGGCTTGGGCAGAGTCACTCCAGCAATTCCAAGGCAGTGATCCAAAGGCCTCCCAAAGACACAACGGCCAGGCACACAAACCCAAGGGCTACCAGGGACAAAGCACTGAGGCTGGGCAGGACAGAAAGCCCTGCTTAGGTGGAGGATGAGCTTCCTCAGGATTGGGCATTCTGATACTGAACTCAGGAGGGAATTGTTGCTGTAAAGACTTCAAAGTCTTCAGAACACAGATGGAGAAATTGGATACATTATAATACCAGAGAAGAGCAACGAGGCTGGAGAAGGGAGTGGAGCACAAGTGCTGTGGGGAGAGGCTGAGGGAGCTGGGGGTGTTTGTGCTGGAGAAGAGGAGGCTGAGAGGTGACCTCAGCACTGTCTGGAAGTGCCTGAAGGGAAGTTGTGGCCAGGTGGGGGTTGGTCTCTTCTCCCAGGCACTCAGCAATAGGACAAGGGGGCACGGGGGGCTCAAGCTCTGCCAGGGGAAATTGAAGTTGGAGACCAGAAAAACTTGTTTGCAGAGAGAGTGCTCAGGCACTAGAATGGGCTGCCCAGAGAGGGGGTGGATTCCCCATCCCTGGAGGTTTTTCAACTGAGCTTGGCCGTGGCACTGAGTGCCATGATGTGGTAAAAGGAGTGGAGTTGGCCCAAGGGTTGGACTTGATGATCTCGGAGGTCTTTTCCAACCCAATCCATTCTATGATTCTACCTTTATTAGGCTTTACTTTACCTAAAACTTAAAAGCTTTTGTGTGTGTTTACTGATGAGCAGAAAATAAACCCATTTTTCCCACATAGCTTCATCCTCACGTATAAATAATGCAATCCAGTCAATATTCTCCAGATCCTTTGGAAATTCTCACTCTAGACAAATGTTTTTCATTGCTGAAGGAGATATTGGCCAATATTCCACGAGTGAGCTGCCTGTTCAGAGTATCTCCATTTTCCTTCTAAGAACATTTCTTAACCACAGGAAGGAAATACTTGATGGAGAAGGAGAAAAACCCCTGACATCTTCCATAAGGAATCTGTTGTATAGATCAGCTTCTGGGTGTACATCTGTGTACTACAGACTGCATGAATACTGTCAGTGTCACAGGGAAAGAAAATTGTGCTTCTATAATTGCAGGTTCCATCTGAGACATTGAAAAGAAAGCACAGTTTCAGTTCTGTGATCTGCTTATGGGCACAAAACAAACATTAAAACAAATAATATTGGACAAAAACACTGAACCATCGACTCCCTCTGCTGAACCCTGACCAGACAGGTGTTATCTTAGCAACAAACACTGAAGAGATGTCTGGGGAGAAAATAAATTACACTGCAATCAGGTCTACTCTAGAATATATGCCTGTGTCTAGATGACCAGAAAGAAACTTAAAATCTAATCTGAAATGAGATTTTTGCTGAATTTGTTTGAATACTTACAGACTTCCAGCAGAAAAGCTGTCTAAGCAAGGCTTTCAGAATCCACCCTAGTGCATACACCTTCCTTGTTTTATCTACATTTAGCATCTCAGTTTGCTTTCCTAAAACAAATGAAGGTTTTCAAATTATTCCCCAATATAAACCAGCAGCAAACTGCAGACATTTGTCCCTGACTGAAGAGAGAGAGCACAGAGTACTAACAGGATTTGTGCTCAGGGAAGGCCAGGGTTTGCTCCATGGTAATGCTGTCCCCCATGGACTGCTCCAAATGCACAGCACTTGGAGCCAAAGAGAACAGCTTGCAGACTCAACCCCTACCTGAGCAGAGCCTCTCCTGACCTTGCAGGCACTTGGCAGGCCCAGCTGAGGGCTGGGAGCACTCCCACCCCAAAATGCTGCAGTGCTGCCTGACTTGGGCAGGGCATGGAGGGCCAGTCCCTGAGAACTGCCCAGCAGACAATCCAAAATGCAGCTGGCTGCTTGTAAACACCTCAGATCTCCTGGGGAACAGTCCTGCAGGAGTAAGGCTTTCACAAGGATCACTGCTGAACCCCTGAGCTAGTTTAGAGAACCAGACAGTCAGCACAATGTAGATACTTTACATATATTACATATAAAGTAATACATTATCTACATTCTTATATTAGTTTCTCCAATTTTCTGTCTAGATTCCTTAAAATCAGTTTTAAACAATGTTTAGTTATTGCAACATATTTAAGGGCTAATACATTCTCAAATGGCTAATACATTCTCAAATGGCTAATACATTCTCAAGAAAAGGTCAAAAGATCTTTAGCAACTCCAGGAGCACCTGATGCTGTTCTGAGGACCACAAAACCACCACCATCTAACCTCTGCAGCTCAGAGTTAAGTGGAATTTTCCCCTCTTATTGTGCCTGTGCAGTGTGCCAGGGGACAGATGGCAGCAAGGTACAAAACACAGAGAGAACACAGATCAGCTGCAATCACAGCAAACTTGGATATTTTTCCATTGTATTCAGATTCATGTCAAGAATTCAGGGACAAACCATGAGCTCTTGGCAGAAGGAAGTGTATTTAGAAGGATGTATAAATAAAGCCAGTATGTATTAGTATATTTCCATGTACATTTATAAATTAATTTTTTAATGCAAAGAAGGGGAAAGGATTTTTCTTCTTTCTTTGGTTTTCTTCAATGACAGCCATAATTGGCCATGCTGAAAAAGGAAGGTGGTAAAACATATTTATACAGTGCTATGCACATATAAAGAAGAAAGGAAAATTCCTAGAGATGAATGGAACAAAAGCCTATACCAGGTCCTGCAAGAGGTTTACACTGGCACAGGCTTTTATTCACATGAACTCTCTTGAAGGACAGCACCTTGTAGAATCATAGAATGGACTGGGTTGGAAAAGACCTCCGAGATCATCAAGTCCAACCCTTGGGCCAACTCCAGTCCCTTTACCACATCATGGCACTCAGTGCCACGGCCAAGCTCAGCTTAAAAACCTCCAGGGATGGGGAATCCACCCCCTCTCTGGGCAGCCCATTCCAATCCCTGAGCACTCTCTCTGCAAAGAAGGTTTTACCCATCTCCAACTTCAATTTCCCCTGGCAGAGCTTGAGCCCCCCATGCCCCCTTGTCCTATTGCTGAGTGCCTGGGAGAAGAGACCAACCCCCACCTGGCCACAACTTCCCTTCAGGCACTTCCAGACAGTGCTGAGGTCACCTCTCAGCCTCCTCTTCTCCAGCACAAACACCCCCAGCTCCCTCAGCTGGGGTTCCAGGCAAAACCTCCAAAGGGTATCTGCAGAGCAGAAACACAGCTGCTGAAATGGAAGAGAGAAACAGAAAGTTCTTCTTCAAAAACAATGTTATAAATAGAAAAATCTTCTGGGGCTACTCTTTTCAGAGATGTCAGAAATGCTCAAGTTATAACTTGAAAATTGAGACCTAATAACTGACTTTATTACAAAATGTTGTGTTGTAATAAGTACACACAAGACACTGCATCACAAATCTACAGGTATATTTGTTTTATGACTTCCTAACTTCTCAGCCTTTGGATTTCCAACCATGGCCTTCTGCTAATGTAGCTCTTGAAGTCTGAATTTTTGTATTGTTTGCTTATTGTGCAAATGAATAAACCACAGCTTTGCAGAACAGGTTTTACTGTGCTGTGTGGATAACAGAAATGCCTTTTTCAGTCATGTTGCTGGAAATGTAAGATGAATTTTTATTCAAGCATGTTCTGAAAATGCATAAATTAGTTTACATTGTGTTATTGGAATAAACCCAACAAAACTGTGTTGAGTTCTGGGCCCCTGAGTTGAGGCAAGAGATTGAGGGGCTGGAGCGGGGCCAGAGAAGAGCAACGAGGCTGGAGAAGGGAGTGGAGCACAAGTGCTGTGGGGAGAGGCTGAGGGAGCTGGGGGTGTTTGTGCTGGAGAAGAGGAGGCTGAGAGGTGACCTCAGCACTGTCTGGAAGTGCCTGAAGGGAAGTTGTGGCCAGGTGGGGGTTGGTCTCTTCTCCCAGGCACTCAGCAATAGGACAAGGGGGCACGGGGGGCTCAAGCTCTGCCAGGGGAAATTGAAGTTGGAGATCAGAAAAAACTTCTTTGCAGAGAGAGTGCTCAGGGATTGGAATGGGCTGCCCAGAGAGGGGGTGGATTCCCCATCCCTGGAGGTTTTTAACCTGAGCTTGGCCATGGCACTGAGTGCCATGATGTGGTAAAGGGACTGGAGTTGGCCCAAGGGTTGGACTTGATGATCTCAGAGGTCTTTTCCAACCCAATCCATTCTAGGATTCTATGATTCTATCTGTATCTTGAGGCTTAGGCCTCAAAAAGGTTTCTACCAAGCCCCAAGAAAGTTTGTCTTCTTTAGAATGATGTCAACAGGAACTGCTGATAAAAACCCACACAAAACCCAACCAAACCAGAAAATACCTAAAAAACCCAAACAGCCACACAAAGAAGTAAAAGTGAAAGCAATTCCCTCCACTTCAGCCAGAAACACTTTGATCTGTGCCACTGATTTGCAAGATCTTGCTGGCTGCAAAGAATGAGAAGCTCAAAACTGCTAGGAAATAAAAGAGAAAAAAAAAGGCTCAAGAAATTGAAAGGCACAGCCCTTCATGCCTCTTTTGCAAAGATGCTTTTTGCTCAGTGACTTTGATGGGACAAATAACACAACTCTAACTGATCCCACACCACAGAAGTGAGGAGGATTTTTGCAAGGAAGCATCCTCTTAGTAAATTGAGCACTTAAGTTCAGCAGGAGTTTTCCAGTGTCTAAATAATATCAAAATATTTGGTGTATTGCACTGTGTCTGGCAGAATCAGTTGTGTCAATTCTTACTGAAGTCAATTCTTACTGAACCTTCAAAGAAACCTGTATTTTAGTATTCCAAATTAATTTAACAATCATAGCTCATAGAAGGGATTATTAAATTCTTTTCCTTTTAGTGTCAATAGGACCATGTGACAAATATTCCACAATCAGGAATATATTAATGATTGCAAGGAAAACCAGCTCTTTAAAACTTGCATAAACCAAAGTCCCCCTCCCCAGGATGTAGACATGGGATGGTGGGAGGTAACTCTTCATTAATTCCTTTCCTAGTTACTCAAATATCTAATTTGCTCTTTTGTTGAAAACCTTGGAAATACACAGAATTCATTTTTTAAGCCCCTAACAGAAGCCTTTTTTACCTCAGCTTCAGGAAGCAAACATATCTAATGCTGTTTGGACTTCAATATTCCAAAAAAAAAAAAAAGCCAGCTTTGCTCTTTGCCATGTTCCAATTCTTCCTGCTTTTTCATTTAGAGTGATAGCAGCTGCCAAAATATGTTTCAAGCTTGAAGACAAGAAAACATCTTCTAAAATTAACAGCAAAATAGCCAGGGAAAGAAAAGTTGTTGCCTTGGTGAACCAGTAATTGATGGAGAATCAGAGAATACATTGCCAGAGGTGTAAATAAATATTCCTTGAAGAGAAGCTGGTAAACTAAGTTGCCAACATCCAATCCCAAAAGCCTCTTGGACTCTGGTCAAACAACCAAATTATGGAGAAGGCAAAAAATCCTTCTGAGATACAGAAAACAAAAGAGCAGGGAAGGGGGAATGATGTCAAATTTCAAGGAAGTTCCCAGCAATAACACTGTTGTTTATAGGGAATCCTCCATCCAATCCCTAGAGAGAAAAACAAAGTGAAAAGCTTCCAGCTACTAAATCAAGGCTACTGCAGAAATATTTTGTTATGTAGTAACTTCTTAACTTCCACTTCCTACTAAAAGATCACGTTTTAGAGTTTGCAAAGCTCATAATTTTCACTCTTGTTTGTCCCAGTTCATCCCTATGTGGGGGTGATCAAAGCTGTGCATTCTACACCCTCTATGCCATTGCCCAGGAACTGGTAACAATGGACCATTGGCAGCAGCTGCCCAGGGCAAACCTGACCCCTCACCCTGGGAGCTGGCTGGGAAAGAAGCCTGGCAGAGGGGCTGGGAGAACTCCCCTCTGGGCAGTCCTTGGCTCCTCCACACCCACCTGAGGGCTCAGCTCTGCTCATGGGCCAGCAACCATTCCAAAACCCCCCCTGACTCCCAGAGTCAGATCCCCCAGTGTGGAACTCCCTGCCCTGGAGGCTCCCACCTGCACCTGAGGGATATAATCTTGGGGTTTGAAGACCTTGGGGAACCACTCATTGGATCCAGAGGAGGATCAGAACCTGGACAGGAGGAGCCCACCACTCTCCACCAGACTGTGCCATCATCTGCACCAACAGGTTTGTCCCTTCCTTTTCCTTTGGACTCAGGGGAACCACGTGGGGCTCAGCACAGGGGCCACCAAACCCCACCGTGTTTGTGCCCCAGGGGGCTGGGTTACGCTGCTGGGTTTGTGGGTTAAACCCAATTTCTCTTTGTGCCATTGCATTTATTGTCATATTGTTATTAAATTGTAACTCTGACTTATCATCTCTTTTGTGGTGAGTTCATTTCTCCTGCTGGTTTTACCCTTAAACCAGCACATTGGTTTATGTCCATCTCTCAGCAGCCAGAGCCATAGCCCAGCCCTTGGAGAGAGACACTCACCAGGGGACATCAGAGGGCAGAGCTGGGCAGGATTGTTCAGTGCCAGCTCCCAGCAGGGCACCCCCTATGGCAGAGGGCAGGAGCACTCTGGGGGCAGCATCTCTCTCCTCCTGCCCTTCAGGAGCAGCGATTTCTGGGGTGCTGCTTCCACAGGTATTTGCTTCCATACCTGGGCAAACAGCCCAGCTCATCAACCAAAAGCACATTCTCAGACACCCACAGCAAAGCCACTCCCAACACTGAAGGCAAAATGTGTATGTGTACCAAGACAAAGAAATGATTTCTGACAGAGGAACAAGCTTTTTAGAAAAATAAGTCTGTTACCATTAATTATCTGATTTGTACACCATCTTTAAGTACCCAGTTGCACAGATTGCTGTAATGCACTAGATTCGGAGTTCAGTAAGTTCTGTCTCAAACTCTCAGTCTAAGCTGTCACACATCTCACAACATGATTCTTATTCAAATAATAAAATTAATTGCGAAAATTAAATGGATGACATACCAAGCCAGACTTTATTTTCAAAACCTATGGGAGGCTTTGAAACCTATAGAAAAGGGGTGGTAAAGTATCCAATCATGAATTCACCCTTCTTTATTTTCAATATTTGTTTCCCACTGTTACAAATACATCACACAACCATTTTTGTAGGGACATCCTCTCAGTACTGGGGTTTGCATTTGGTAGCTCCTTCGATTATGAGATTGTTCCCTTGGGTACCTTTTGAATTCAATCCTGACTTCGTCTTAACTACCAGATTTCATAATTCAAGACATGGAATCTCCTATATCAAAGTTGATTGCCTTTCAGAAAGGCATCTCATCAAACTCAACAGCTCTTTCTAAAGTAAAAACATAGCAACCATTTAGAAAACCTTTTCATAGAATCATAGAATTGATTGGGTTGGAAAAGACCTCTGAGATCATCAAGTCCAACCCTTGGGCCAACTCCAGTCCCTTTACCACATCATGGCACTCAGTGCCACGGCCAAGCTCAGCTGAAAAACCTCCAGGGATGGGGAATCCACCCCCTCTCTGGGCAGCCCATTCCAATCCCTGAGCACTCTCTCTGCAAAGAAGTTTTTTCTCATCTCCAACTTCAATTTCCCCTGGCAGAGCTTGAGCCCCCCGTGCCCCCTTGTCCTATTGCTGAGTGCCTGGGAGAAGAGACCAACCCCCACCTGGCCACAACTTCCCTGATGTGGCACTTCCAGACAGTGCTGAGGTCACCTCTCAGCCTCCTCTTCTCCAGCACAAACACCCCCAGCTCCCTCAGCCTCTCCCCACAGCACTTGTGCTCCACTCCCTTCTCCAGCCTCGTTGCTCTTCTCTGGCCCCGCTCCAGCCCCTCAATCTCTTGCCTCAACTCAGGGGCCCACAACTCAACACAACACTCAAGGTGTGGCCTCCCCAAGGCAGAGTCCAGGGGAAGGATCTCAGTATTTGTTCTCAGTATTTGAAATTCTTTCAGATTTTATAACTTGGCCTATTGAAAAAGATAAACTATTCAAACCTAGTCTTAATGTATCCCCCCAAAACACAAAACAGCTGAGAAATGAATACCATTAACTTTTGCTTATCTTGTTCTAAACAATTTCCTACATAATCTATTTATTCTTTTATCTGGAACACAACCCAAATTGGATAGTGCATCTGCCATCTAATGTTGTAGCCCATTCCTGGTATTTCTGATTAGACAGACGTACGTATTCCTCAGATAAAGCTGTGTCCAACCATCAAGTCAAGCTCCTTTGGACTTTCTAAAATGTAGAAAACTCAAATACTGTCAACAAAAAAAACATATTTATCAGAACTATGATAAAAAACCAGTGTGAGAGAGACAACATGCTGGAACTTGGAATAACTCTACTGCTTCTCATACTCTGGAAGAAATGAAAGTTCTCTCAGTGATTTAAGGCAAAGCCTGTATTAGTTACAGAAATTCTGGAGAGAGCTGGGACTGCTGAGCTTGTTTATGGCTTCAGAGAGGTGGGGGATGACAGATTTTGCTGATGGTTGCTCTTGGGTAGCACTGAAACATGACACAGAAATGGTTCATGAAATGTGCATTACTTTCTCCACAGCAATAGAAATAACTCTGGTCTCCTCCCAAATTCCACATCAAAATAAAAGCCACTTCCTGATGGCTGCTTTGTGCAGAGCTCCCAGAAATGGCTCCCAGCCCTCCCTGGCTGCCCAAAGCTTAATCCCACTGAGCTGCTGAGAATAAAGGGTGTGCTGAAAGGAGCCCAGCTCAGTTCCAGTGCTGGGCTGGGCTGCACAGCAACAATGCCCCAGCTCAGAGCCCACTATGTGTCCAGCTCCAGGGGGTGTGCAGGGCAGCCCAGCCCACAGAGCTGCCCCACACACTCCACAGTTCAGGCCACTGGTTCCATTGAAAGCTGCACTGATCTGATTTCAATGCCCTCCAGTATGGCATGTGCTGGCTCTGAGTTCCAGTGTTGAACTGCAGTACCAGGTTGTGCTGAGCTCTCAGGTAACACTGGGGACATCAGAGACTCTTCTCCCTTCCAAAACTCAGGCATCTCTGTTTGTCAGGCTCTCCTCTACACAGATGGAACAGCTTTCTTTTATTTGAAGACGTATTCTTGATTATGAAATCTAAGATTCACCTTATATCGGAACTTTTGCTTTACAATCCAGGAAGTGATGGGAATACATAAGTTAACTCAAGACATCAAGTTGGGAGGGAGTGTCGACCTGCTGGAAGGCAGGAGGGCTCTGCAGAGGGATCTGGAGAGACTGGAGAGATGGGCTGATTGCAATGGGATGGAGTTCAACAAGGCCAAGTGCAGGTCCTGCCCTTTGGCCACCCCAAGCCCTGCAGCGCTCCAGGCTGGGCACAGAGTGGCTGGAGAGCAGCCAGGCAGAAAGGGACCTGGGGGGACTGAGGGACAGGAAGCTCAAGAGGAGCCAAGAGTGTGCCCAGGTGGCCAAGAAGGCCAATGGCATCCTGGCCTGGATCCAAAGTAGCGTGGCCAGCAGGCCCAGGGCAGTGAGCCTTCCCCTGGACTCTGCCTTGGGGAGGCCACACCTTGAGTGTTGTGTTGAGTTCTGGGCCCCTGAGTTGAGGCAAGAGATTGAGGGGCTGGAGCGGGGCCAGAGAAGAGCAAGGAGGCTGGAGAAGGGAGTGGAGCACAAGTGCTGTGGGGAGAGGCTGAGGGAGCTGGGGGTGTTTGTGCTGGAGAAGAGGAGGCTGAGAGGTGACCNTTTTCCAACCCAATCCATTCTATGATTCTATGAAAACAAAACCCATAATGAGCAACCTTTCTTTGCATAATTTCAAAATTTTGGGGGATATCAGCAATGACATCTATAATGTTATAACTTTTATTAACCATGTTCTTTCTGATAAAAAAATTAAAATCTTATTCTGTCAGACACTGTTCTTTTACCTCAAATTCCCTTTGACAACATCTAGACTGACATACCCAATATGCTGCCCCATCTAAAGATGGTTCCATTTTACAGCTTGGTTGATTTTTTGACTTTATGGCTTTTACACAGTGTTCCCTCAGAAACAGCTGCAGCCCTTTAACCAATTTCCTTCTAAGTCTCAGCAATGGTCATCACACAATAATTCCGTATGTCAAGACTTAAGATTTCATCAACAAGTTGGAAAAAAAAGATCATGTCACTTGGGAGAGTATTTTTTTAATTAAAATAATCCATACTAACAAAGTGGTTTGGTTTGCCTGAACTGAAAGAGAGAATTACAATGGATTTTCAATCACATTCAGAATCACAGAATCAGAATCCCAGACTGTTCTGAGTTGGAAGGGACCCACAAGGATCATCCAGTCCAACTCTTCAGTCACTGGCCCACACAGGGGACTGAACCCATGACCTTGGCATTATTATAACCAAGTTTGAACCGACTGAGCTGATCTCAGTTTCAAGATGTCCCATTCATGTTTTCTCCTACCCATTTCCCCCACAATCTTTATCTACTAATCCATGTTGAAGGTCTCAAACCAGAAAGAAGTGCTATTAATTTCAGTAGGACAGGGAGGTTCAGAGAGGTGACAGTAATGTCAGTGGGGACAGGGTGAAGCTCTTGGGTTCCAGGACAAACCTTTCAAACCCAATGCTCTAAATAAGAGTCCAAACTCTAAATTTAGGTAACTAAAATTAAAATGGCCTAAGGGTTCAACAATCTGTATCTTCCAGTTTATTAAAGAAACTGTGTAGTTACTCAGTTGTGGGAAAAAAACAGAGTCACCAAATGTTCACGTATTAGAACCCACGTCCTAAGTTTAAGAGCACAGGTTTGACACACAAACCTTTGCTGTGTTCTATGCATCTATTTTCCCTAAAGTTAAAAATTTTGCCTCAGACCCAGAGGTCTTTTTACTCCCAGTACTCTCAGAATCAAGCCCCTCCTTCCAGAAATATCAGGGCATGTGTATTCAGGCTAATCAAGTCAGATTCTTCCCTTGCCACAGGCAGTAATACAGCTGGATTAACACATGTATTCAGCAGCAGTTCCCTCCAGTTTTTACAGATTTGGCAATTACCCTCTGAACACTCCCTTACTCCCCAGTTAAATGATCTATCAAGGAAAGAAGAAGGTACAATTCTGAACCTGAGTGTTAATCCTCCAAATATTTAGTAAGCTACAGTTGAGAACAATTAGTGGTTGTAGAATCAATCCTGCTGCTGGGAGATGCAAAGGCAGGTTAATGGGATGTGGACACTTAGAAAACATCCAGTTCCAAGGAGCTGAAAAGCACTGGACTTTAAAGGGCCTTTTTTTTTTACCCGCCCTTTTTTTAAATCATAGAATGGATTGGGTTGGAAAAGACCTCCAAGATCATCAAGTCCAACCCTTGGGCCAACTCCACTCCCTTTACCACATCATGGCACTCAGTGCCACGGCCAAGCTCAGCTGAAAAACCTCCAGGGATGGGGAATCCACCCCCTCTCTGGGCAGCCCATTCCAATCCCTCAGCACTCTCTCTGCAAAGAAGTTTTTTCTGCTCTCCAACTTCAATTTCCCCTGGCAGAGCTTGAGCCCCCCGTGCCCCCTTGTCCTATTGTTGAGTGCCTGGGAGAAGAGACCAACCCCCACCTGGCCACAACTTCCCTGATGTGGCACTTCCAGACAGTGCTGAGGTCACCTCTGAGCCTCCTCTTCTCCAGCACAAACACCCCCAGCTCCCTCAGCCTCTCCCCACAGCACTTGTGCTCCACTCCCTTCTCCAGCCTCGTTGCTCTTCTCTGGCCCCGCTCCAGCCCCTCAATCTCTTGCCTCAACTCAGGGGCCCACAACTCAACACAACACTCAAGGTGTGGCCTCCCCAAGGCAGAGGCCAGGGGAAGGCTCACTGCCCTGGGCCTGCTGGCCACGCTACTTTGGATCCAGGCCAGGATGCCATTGGCCTTCTTGGCCACCTGGGCACACTCTTGGCTCCTCTTGAGCTTCCTGTCCCTCAGTCCTCCCAGGTCCCTTTCTGCCTGGCTGCTCTCCAGCCACTCTGTGCCCAGCCTGTTGAGTTGTTTTTAAGAGAACCATAAAATACATACATTTTTTTGCCTTTCCTGAGCAGGAAGAAACAGACCTGGAGACAGACTAGGAAGATGACACTCATGACTAGATAAGAAATCTACTGGGGGCTTAATTTCTTTTCTTTTTCTGCTACACACACCCAAACACAACCCACCCACTCCCCAGTTGATTGACCTGCTTTTAGGAGGTGTGGAGCTATCCCAGGTCCTGGCTACACACCTGACTGCACCCCAAGTTGAGGAGAGAGGTGCTGTTGGGGTGGCAGGTCTGCCCTTCAGCACCTGAGAACCCACTCAGGATGAGGGTTATCACAACACCATCCTGTAAATGTTCTTTGTGGGGCAGGAAATGTTTTAATAAGAAGAGATCTCAGATGATAAGCCAATAACCACAAGGCCACTCGGCAGGAATCTGATTCTCCTTTCAGTGCCAGGTTCACATCAAGAAACATGACAGTTCTGTATGGCACATTCACTGCCTTGTAGAAACAGAGACTGTGACAGTTCAGTCACCTCTTGCAACTCTGAGGTTATTTTCATCCCAGGTCACATATAAACAAAATAATGAGGTGGATTTTTTTAACAATTACACAGCAAATGCTTCCTGCTAATGTTCTCTATATCAAACAACATATGTGAGAGAAAAAAATGAAACAAAACCGCCCTACCCACAGTACAACATTAGAACAAGCCTGAGTTCAAAGAAACCCCACACTAAAGAGCATAATTCCACATCATTCACTCCCTAAAAACCTCATTGCCCTCCAAATATTCTCCCTCTGGAGGTCAGCATGGTTAGAGCTTCACTATACATTGCCTTGGGCTGGGACAGACAGCTGGGACAGAAAGAGAGGGAGAGGGAAAAGCCTGCACTGAACATCAGGACCAGCAAGCTATCCTGTTCCAGGGGTACATGCACATACACACATATGTAAATATATTTATTCTACCCCAACAGTGCATAATCTCCTGTGTAAAACATTTTTCTCTGCCACAAATACAAGGAAGGCTTATCTGGAATGTCTTTTATCTTTCCATAAAGGATTATATTTTACTTCTCTAAGTGTTCCTGACCTCTTTTCTGTAATTTATTAAACTATATTGGGACATCTCTTTTGGTTCTGCCGTGGAAGTAGAACAAACTGCCTGAGAAGCACTGCATGAGTTTCTTTCCAAATCCAACAGCAGAAAAGCTTTTGATCAGAACTGTGGCAAGCACACATTTTGCTACTATTCCATTGGTGTCAGTCAGCAGCACAGTTTTTGGGGGCTGGCTGAAACATTCTCAATAAAATGTGATACTCTGCAGCAGAAAGGATGTTAAACCAACAGAAAAGACAATCCCACTCCACGCTGTTTTCTCTTGGGAACACTGGATGTGCAGACAACCCACCAATTCAAACAGATCAGCAGAGCCAGAAGCTACAGAAATAGTGCAAGGAAAGAGCAAGAGAGGAATATCTGCTCCTTGAAGGGCCTCTGGCATGAGAAAATAAAGATGTTTCCTTATCTCTGAACCTGTTCTTCATATTCCAAATGCTTTCTCCTCAATATATCCTGAAACACAGAAATAACAGCCAGAGAAAATACTCAGTTGCTTCTACAGTGCAACCTGAGAAAGTTCATTAACAACTCTTTCAAATATACATGTGTTTTAATAATTGAAAAACGTTTTGGAATGCTAACAGTGAGATGCTCAAGTGATGCTTTTGGACCTGGCACCTCCCCACATGTTTCTGGGTCACTTCTCTCCAGACATGGCATAAGAACCAGCCACAGAAACCACTCCTGACTGAACAGGGAGGGGAAACCGGACCCTTCCCCAGCCCAGCAAAGGGACACCCTCACATCAGCCATGGAGGGAGCACCAAAGAAAAGGTCATCAACAAAAAGTCAGATGGAAAGATTAAAAGAAATAATCAAAATTCACAATAAGAACAGACATTTTCCTGCTACTACAGGGTCACCTTCATGCTTTAAAGATTTTACCTGTATGTTCCTACACACAGTCAATAGGAGAGTCTTCTGCATCATTAAAGGACTGCAAAGCAACCTGAAATCCATCAGGTCAAGTTCTGCAGCATGTAGGAGTCCTCCCATTATGTAAGGCCATCATGGAGAGTAAACCTTGACATTGTCATATGAGATATAAACTCACAGTCATCTCTGTCCCTCCTGTTTTAGCACCAATCCACATTTGGATTCCTTTTCTACCAAGTTAACTTAGAAATCCTGTATGAAACTGTGCTGCAAAGGCTACAAATTCATGGCAGTCAAGCCCAGAGACTGTGGCAAGATGAAGGAAGGTCCTCCTAATGGCACTAAACATGGTGTATGTAGAGGACTTGCTGCCACAGTGAAAAGCACACCTTCAACTGCAAATGCCAACAGGCAACAGAGAACTAGGGCTGTGTGTGGGTCTGGGGGGCAGGGACACTGAGTTCTGAACTGCCAAGCAGCAGCCTGAGGCTTGCTCTCTGCAATCCCTGAGGCTGCTTGTAGGCTCTGGTGGCACCTGGACTGAGCAGTGAGGGAACAGTCTGAGTCCCTTCAGCACAGAGGCTGAACCTGCCACTGAAGGGCAGCTCACACACCATGTTTGGGGCTGCTCACACACCGTGTTTGGGTTCGGGGCTGATCACACACCGGGTTTGTGTCTGGGGCTGCTCACACGCCGGGTTTGAGTTTGGGGCTGCTCACACGCCGGGTTTGTGTCTGGGGCTGCTCACACGCCGGGTTTGGGTTCGGGGCTGCTCACACGCCGGGTTTGTGTTCGGGGCTGCTCACACGCCGGGGTTGTGTTCAGGGCTGCTCACACACTGGGTTTGGGGCTGCTCACACACCGCGTTTCTGCACATGGACTGTTTTACTGGGGAAAAACAGGAGTTTGAGTGTTGAAAATAAGGGTTCCCTGAAAGCAGTAGTAGTCAGAATGAAAAAGGGGCCATGACAGAGGGCAGAAAGGTCATGACTGGAGAACAGACTCTGGCAACAAGGGAAGATCTCAGAGATGCCTGGAGACAACTGAATGCCAGGGGATGCCCAGGAACCCTGGCCCATGTTTTCCAAGATTGATAATGACAAGGAGGTGCACAGCCCAAATCAACCCAACTTTCTACCCAAGCTTCCCAAAGCAGCACTGATTGACCTGCTGGGAAGGGAATTTGTCAAGGCCCACAGAACAGGGAAGTGATGGGCAAAATGGAATCAGATGTGATAAAAGCCTAACTCTTGTTAAATAAACCCACCACACACTGGTTTGAGCTCTGTCCCCCCCTTTGACAGTGGTAAGACAAGACAGTTTCTTGTTAGGGATCATGTTGTGGCCAGCCCTACCTTATGATGAGCACTACCTACTTAAAGAAGTTTAAGCACATTTTATTCACCATTTACAAAATAAAAACATAGAAAGAAAAGGGGAAAAAAATCAGACTTCCCCAAACCAGAAAAAATTTACACAATTCAACTTTATAACTGGTCTCAAACTAAAGTTTTGCTTTTGCAGAAGTATTTTGGTAGAAAATGGAAAAGCACTGTCTGTCAAAAGAAAAGTGAATTTCATGCTGCCAGTTGCTGCTACTTCATGAAAAAACACAGCCTACCAAATTAAAAAATTAAACATTAAACTTCACAATTAATAATAAAAAAGTTATGAATCCATGGAAGGGGCACAAAGAATTAATTTCTATTTCACAATTTCAATTTCATGTTTCATGAAAGGAAGCAGGCAGAAGTATAAAAGCTTGGACAAAGAAAGAGCATCTCAGTCTCCTGGGAGTTCACTTTGTGCTGTAACTGGTGAAAAGCCTCTTGAAAAAGGTTATAAATACCATATTAATTTCATTAGGAAAGCTCCCATGGCATATTAGTTTCATTTCTGGCACTGTTACTGCCTCTTTTCAGATACACAAAACCTTAGGAGGTAATTTCCTTAACAGTAAAGATCTGAGAGAAGCAACTAAAACATTTTAAACAGATTGGTGACAATTGAGGTAGAAAGCATCCCCTTCCAATAAACAGCCCCCTCACACCCAGAGCCAGCAGGTGCTGCTGCTGCAGGTGTGCCATCCTCAAGGATATCCCCTGCATTGGCAAAGCTCCCTGAAAGCTCTCCCAAGATTAATGAGCTGCTCCTCCACTCGAGGCAGCTCCTCATCTCCAGTGATCACACACAAGCTCTGCACTAAGCAGGACATTTAACAACTGCCTTGGCTTCTGCTGCAAACCAAGAGGACTTTTCTCCCAAACACTTGCTAAGACTGGATGTGTGAAATGCTGAAAGTGCCAGTTTTACAATGGCAGCAGCAGCTTCTCCATCCTGGCCTTGACTCTGTGACCTGAGCTGCACACACAGGCCCCTGAAGGCTCCTACAGCCTCAGCAGACACCAACAGGAGCTTCTGTCACAGCATGGATTCATAAAATGGAGACAGAAAGCAAGTTCTACCAAAATAAATATGTAGATACTTAGACATTTCCTACTCTGTGACCACCTTTACAAATAAAGGATGTTTATCTTGTATGTTTTAAGTCATGACAACTCTAAAACCTGCATACACTTATTGCTTAACTGAGACACAAGCTGAGCTATCATATAAAAGCAAATCCTTCCCTCTTAGGCATGTTTTCAACCCAGGCTGATCATTCAACTTCACTCTTAGTCACAAGAAAGGTAATACAAGAGGTGCTTTGAACCACAAAGGTACAACCTGTGTGACCAAAGGTGCTTTTTATGCATTCATGATATTCCTCTAATGAATTACGAGTCTCTAAATCAGGAGTGAGCTTCTTTCTGAAAAGGATGCTCTAGTTCAAAAAGATCTATGGATTTTTAAGAAGAAATTCCACCACCAAGTTCTGTAGCTTGAGTGGTACCAGGAGATCAGACCAGAGAACCTCATAAATGTCCCACCAGCCTTGGAGATCTCCTGAATCCCACCCCAGGCATCCATCCATCAAAATACTAAATCTCCACTGCAGACCACAACAGATGCAAAGTCTCTGAAGAATGTATCTATTAATACAGAGAAACTACACTCTGGAATAAAAAAGGGTAACCTTGAAGACCTACTACCCTGAACACTGAGACAAATTTTGTTAGTAGTAGTAATAGTAGTAGTAATCCCTGCAGAGGGATCTGGATAGACTGGAGAGATGGGCTGATTCCAATGGGATGGAGTTCAACAAGGCCAAGTGCAGGTCCTGCCCTTTGGCCACCCCAAGCCCTGCAGCGCTCCAGGCTGGGCACAGAGTGGCTGGAGAGCAGCCAGGCAGAAAGGGACCTGGGAGGACTGAGGGACAGGAAGCTCAAGAGGAGCCAAGAGTGTGCCCAGGTGGCCAAGAAGGCCAATGGCATCCTGGCCTGGATCCAAAGTAGCGTGGCCAGCAGGCCCAGGGCAGTGAGCCTTCCCCTGGCCTCTGCCTTGGGGAGGCCACACCTTGAGTGTTGTGTTGAGTTCTGGGCCCCTGAGTTGAGGCAAGAGATTGAGGGGCTGGAGCGGGGCCAGAGAAGAGCAAGGAGGCTGGAGAAGGGAGTGGAGCACAAGTGCTGTGGGGAGAGGCTGAGGGAGCTGGGGGTGTTTGTGCTGGAGAAGAGGAGGCTGAGAGGTGACCTCAGCACTGTCTGGAAGTGCCTGAAGGGAAGTTGTGGCCAGGTGGGGGTTGGTCTCTTCTCCCAGGCACTCAGCAATAGGACAAGGGGGCACGGGGGGCTCAAGCTCTGCCAGGGGAAATTGAAGTTGGAGAGCAGAAAAAACTTCTTTGCAGAGAGAGTGCTCAGGCATTGGAATGGGCTGCCCAGAGAGGGGGTGGATTCCCCATCCCTGCAGGTTTTTAAAGTGAGCTTGGCCATGGCACTGAGTGCCATGATGTGGTAAAGGGACTGGAGTTGGCCCAAGGGTTGGACTTGATGATCTCGGAGGACTTTTCCAATCCAATCAATTCTATGATTCTATTCTATGAATACATTTGCCCATTCTTTGGGCAGTTTAATTTGGCATTTTTCTTAAGAAGTACTGAAAATAAATGTTTTAGAAACTTTGCTTCATGACTGATCATTATTCTCAAAGTATAAAGTCTATGATTGGCAAGCATGGATTTAATAAGACAACATGTTTTCTGAGCAGTTCTACAACATCACAGGATCACAGAGTGGGAAAAGCTGGAAGGGAATGCTGGAGGTGCAGTATCTGCCACAGCTTATGAGAGACCACAACAACTGCAGGTTCAGTTTTAAACAGACACATCTGAGGGCCAGGAAACTGTTTCTTTTTGTAAGTACAGAAGAACAGAGAACACACAAGGGTTTGGTACTAATGTGCAGCTTTACTTTTTCAGATATAGAATCAATGTTTTGAACTGGGGTTTTACAGCTTGACTACCAGTGAAGTTACAACTTTATCTGGAAGTTTAATCATCAAGACAAGAATAAACTTCTTAAAAAATACTTCATATGACCTAGAAGCCTAAACCCCATTAAAAGAAGTCATATGATCTCTTAAAGACCTGTAGTCAGCTTTTCAACTGAGGCAAGGAGCACTGGAGACATTTAGAATAGTTCTCTCTGCATAGGCTATGATATAAAATAATTAACTTTAGTCTCTTTGTCCCCCCCCCTCCAAAAAAATATTTATTTCAACTATTAACACAAAAAAATTAAATGTTCTCTTGCAAAAGAGTAACCAAAGATCTAACCAAGCCGCTGGCCCTCAGAGGTACACTCTGATTTCTGTTACACTTGGTCAGCTTTATCAAACCCTGTGCCATTTGCATACAGAGAAAAATGTATTCCAGAAGAGCACATTGCTTGGGTTGTGAATGACTAGCAATGTGTTTCAAGGAAATGTGCTTATTCTTAACCACAACATGCTTCCTGTAATGCTGTGAAATCCTCTGCTAACTTTTGCTGTAAATACAACAACCCTCCTGTCTTACTGAACGTGCATTCTGTGCAGTGACCCAATTGAACAGTGCAAGGCTTGAAGAGGAGCTGTTAGAGCCACGAATATGTGACACCACACACTGCAGCCAAACACTGAGAACAGGAAGAAGCCACACAGAATGAGCATTGCATATTAGCAGCAGCTCTCTATCCAGACATTTATTCAATGGGCAGTAAGTTTTTTCTTACTTGCCTGCTTAGAAATTTCAAAAAATTAAAAGCAAAGTGAACCACAAACCACAAAAGACAAAAAGCACCCAACTTTCCTGGCAAACTACTGCAGGATTACCTACTTCCCTACTTCCAAATCATTGTAGAAGGTTTAAAGATATCTACAGGTTCTTAGTAAATATTTTCACAATTTCACAACAGTGTCTGTAAATCTCCAGATACATTTTAAACAACCTCCTCTTTCAAAAACACTTCTAACTATATCCATGGTTTTCTATAAGCAGCTACTGTGTTTCCTCTGCTCTGTCACTTCAGCAGAGAGATCAAACAAAGGTCACATTTTGCATAAACACCTGCACAGACACCCAAGTTCCGCTCCGGCCTTTTCACCTTCACAGCACTGACAGAACTGTTGTCTGTAGTGCTCATTATCTCAAATTATAATTAGCACCAGGTCAAATTTATCATGGTGCAGTGATAAAAACAAATAAGGCAACCACAAGCTACCGTAAGTTGAGCTTCATTTATGAGAAATTTTTGCATCTAGTTCTGGATTTTACTGTACAGCACTGAATCAGTTATACAATTTTCACAGAATCACAGAATGGATTGGGTTGGAAAAGACCTCCCAGATCATCAAGTCCAACCCTTGGGCCAACTCCACTCCCTTTACCACATCATGGCACTCAGTGCCACGGCCAAGCTCAGTTGAAAATCCTCCAGGGATGGGGAATCCACCCCCTCTCTGGGCAGCCCATTCCAATGCCTGAGCACTCTCTCTGCAAAGAA